>JADBJO010017006.1:22500-27500 GCA_016801955.1 Conus betulinus | reverse complement strand
CAGACAGAGAGACACAGAGACAGACACACAGAGAGAAAACACACACACACACTAACACACACAGACACACACACACACACACACACACACACACACACACACACACACACCACACACACACACACAGAGGGAGGGAGACACAGAGAGAGAGAGAGAGAGAGAGAGAGAGAGAGACAGACAGACAGACAGACAGACAGATAGACAGACATAGACAGACAGATAGACAGACAGACAGACAGACACCAGACTACCTCCATATACCCTCCTCACGCCCTGCCGCGCACTTCTGCCCTTTCCCTTCCAGTATTTCACATGTTAAAAGTGTCCCCAAGAAAAAGATGCACCAGCTATGGGTGATGCCCGGAGAAATATTGTCTTCAACTGCAGAACAAACTAGCTATGAGCTAGCCTGCAGCACCCTTGGAATTCTGCGCTGCGTTCAAATAGTGTGCAGGTACGACACGTCAATGGACATGACTGGCTCACAGCAGATGCTGTTGTATAATGACTATTGGATGTGACACGACAGAACCTCCGCAGGAGCGTTCTCATGGGTGTGCCGGCCAATATTTCATGATTGCAAAGCCCAGCATCGTAGAAAGCCACCGTCGTAAACTGCTGTGTGCATCTCGCAACCCCACTCGTTCCTGTTCCGCTGACAGGTGAAGACAGTACAATTCCAGACCCGGCCAAGCTTTTGCCGTGAGGTCTTAAGTGCCCACAGAGCAGAGTTCTGGATTACAGTCTTTCCTGCTAGCATCAGAGCTTTACCTCCGGTCAGTGAGTTTTCCGTCGAAAGGCAAACAAACAAAAGATAGACCCGAAGGTGTGGGTGGGACCTAGATAAGTACTGTCTTCAACTGCCGAACAAACCAGCTGGGGCTGGGAGCAATCCTGTTATCGCCTTTGGAAGCCAGCGCTGTGTTCGCAAAGGGTGCGGACAAGAAAGGGCACTCCGCTGCACAACTTTTTCTTCTCACGGAAACAGCTTTCTCTCTCCCTTCATACTATCAAGGATACTAATCAAGTCATGAAATAATAAAGCCGACTTTGCTGTGAGACAAGGCAAGCTCGAATATTGCTGGCATGCAATAGGAAAATGGGTATTTTTACCGACCATCTTGGCGTTTCGTCGTTCTGATGAATCAGTATTATATTAAAATAGCCTCCTGCACCTCTATTCCCTTGGGTGGTCATCGTGATCTGCCATTTCAGCTTACTGACTGTAAACGTCTTTCTTGTAGTGCTGTTCGGTTTTGTTGTGTGTTAGGCAGTGTTACGTAGCATAGTGTAAGTGAAGTGTGCTTTAGAATAGTATGGTGGAGTGAAGAGGAGTAGTGTGGAGTGGGGTGGGGTAGAGTGGGGCGGAATGGGTAGGGGTGGGGTGGAGCGGAGCGCAGTGTGGTGAAGTCTAGTGTAGTGTATATCAGGGGTGGGGTTGAATTTCAAGTGCAAGTGAATCCAGAGTTACACTGTTTTGTAGTTGTTTGTGCGTAGTTACGTGTGCTGAATATCAAACGCTGGCTGCTGTGATTGCAACTTTTTTTTTCTTTTGTTTTAATCTAAACTGAACGTTGGTACTTTACTAGTGTCGGGTCGGATATATAAAGCCGTGGTAGACATCGTGCTAGCCTCCTACATTTCTTACTCATCATCCTTGTGCTGAAGTATTGTTTTTATCCTCGCAAAAATGGAGAATATGGTGGCAAATTTTAATTATTCGCTCTTTCTTTCGTCATTTCTCTCCCCCCCCCTCTCTTTCTCTCTGTCTCTGTCTGTCTGTCTGTCTGTCTCTCTCTCTCTCTCTCTATGTCTCTGTCTCACTCTCACTCACTTAAATTTAAATTTCCTGGACACTTTGTGTCTTTCCTTATGTTATCAAGTACATTATATGCGTTGAACATCTCGAACTTAAATACAGACGCACTGGCATACATATACAGACGCTCGGAAATGGCAGAACTACACAAACCTAGATGACATTGCTCCAGATGTGTCCATCATCAAGGAGCATCAGGAAACAAGCGTGTGGATGGGTGTGTGGAGAAGCAAAACGGACAGGGAATGGGGGAGAGGAAGGTTTTTAAGGTCAAATTTGAAAGGGGGGGGGGGGGGGGGGGGGGGGGGGAGAGGAGCCACTGCCTGAGATTGAAAGGAGGAGCGAGAGATGAGGGGGGAGGGGGGATGAGGGAACTCTGGAGTTTGGCAGCCAGAGAGGAGACTGAAGAATGTGTGGGGTAAGGACAGTGAAGGCGAAGGGAGAAGGGTGTGTGTGTGGGGGGGGGGGGGGGGGGGGGGGGGGGGGGGGGCAGAGAAGGAGGGAAGAGGAGATGAAACGTGTGTGTGTGTGGGAGGGGAATGGGGGGGGGGGGGTGGTAGGCGAGTAGTATTTTGCGGGGAGGGGAAACAGAGGGGCGAGGAATACGAGAGGCAGAAGGAAGCATTAAGGGTGACCATGGCTACAGCATGCACAATGAAGGGAGATGAAAGGAGTGGAGTGGGAATGGAAGGGGAAATCCCGTGCCGTGGCCCTGTGACAAGATAAATGCAAAATGAAATGAGGGGTGGGGTGGGGGTGGAAAGAGGAGATTCCTCTGGGAAATGAGACTGGGGGCAGAAGATGATCAAGAAGATGTGGGAAAGGGAAAGGTGGGGGGGGGGGGGGGGGGAGGAAGATGGGAAGATGGGAAGAGGGTAGGTTCTGTAGGTTGTAAGGTAGACAGCATCATCTGGAGTTTAAGGGATCTTACTGGCTTCAAAAGGATTTTATTCCAAGGAAACAGTTATTTTCCTCAGAAAACGGCTAATTACCCCAGAAGAAATGGAATTTTGCCGTACAACAACTCACTACCCTCAGAAAACAGCCATTTTACCACAAAACACCTGACTATTTTTTAATCAGTTTTATCGATATCCCCCGTTAAATCACTCGTTCTTTGAAAATCAACTATTGTTGCGTGTAACAGTTATTTGCCTGTAAGAAAAAAGGTTATTTTGCTGTTAAAACAGACACTTTGTCTACGGAAGAGCGAGGGAAAAGAAGCTGTTCGGTGACATGGAATATTATTTTCCCTCAAAAAGAGGTCATTATCACTAGGAAAAAACAGCTATTTTCCCATGAAAAACAGCGAATCATACCGGGAGAAAAAAAAAATGGTTTCCCGGTAAAAAAAAAGAGCTGCTTCAAATGAAATAAGTTTTTTTTTTTTCCGGGACCATGTCCTTTTTAACGCGAGAGCACTCTCATGAACTATGGCTGTAGATTCCTGAAGAAAACATGGCGCACACATCCTCAGTGCTGTTGTCGATGTATATAATGTTACTGTAATGGGCATAATACATACATGGTTTCACGTGTAGGATCAAAGTTCACACCTAGGGGTTTCCTCCTTGTCTAAGTTGCTCAGGTGTGATGGAGAAACTGTTGAAGTTTGCACAGCTGGAATGAACAGTCTTGTCAGCGTCTGGTAACGGGAGATTGTGATTATTCTATATGTTAAAATCAATTTCGTTCGGGTTTGTTTGTTTTGTTCTTGTGAGTGAAAGAGGATGGGGAACGTGGGTGGGGCGTGCACCCTGTGTGAACAGAACAAGGCACAAGAGGACAGAACAGAAGAAAGTTTGATACCGTGAAACTCAAAAGTGTTTTAAAGATTGGATTCAATAGCGATCAGTTACTTCAACTTTTGCTTGATAAAACTATCATGAAGACATGTAGCAATGCGTTTAGCTTCTCGAATAATAATAGAACCGGAGACAGATTAGTCTAAATGATGTGATGTGTAGCGGCCTCTTACGACACCCTTCATCATACTTCATATACTTCTTTAGAAATTTACCTCGTCTTCCAGTTCATGGTGTGTTTCACATCCCCCCTTTTTTTTTCTCTCCGAATGCTTTTTGATGGCGATTTTATCATGTCAAACTATGCACAGTTATTCTTAGTTTGCGTAAAGCTTGTCTAAGCCGTCTGTCTAAATCATCAGTTAGACAAGGTTAAGTTCTGTATTTCTTAAAAACATAGTTATAAAACTGAAAATGTCATGCATTTTCTCCTTTTTATTTCATAAATAATGATACTCATTCGTAGCATCTTTTATACCGTGTATTGCATTCTAGGGGCGCTGACTGTGAACAGCACATGACAGAAGAGAAGGGCTGCAGCTTTTGCTTACTTTCATAATATATACTGACGTCAGCTATGTCCGAGAGATACAGACACTGCTGTGTTGGTCAGAAAATTTGAACGACACTCTCAGACAACGCATTCTTCAAGCGCGTGAAACTCGATTATGTGGTTCCTGTCTTCCCAGCCGCGACCATCACAGCAAACTCAAATCTGAGTTGGAGCTGGTCGTAGTCCAAAAAATTCCACAAATACAAATGACTCTGATGGACATCGGACCCACGTTCCTCAACTCGGATTCCGCCACGCTAACCAGTACGCCACGACGGCTGATCTTTGAATTAGCTTAATCCACGTCATCTTTGATTCAAACAAGTTTTGCCATTATAGGCTGTAGGTCAAATAGAATACCTGTGTACGGCTATGGTAGTTTTTCATGCTCGTAAATTGTAACGTCTTTGGATCGGTGTGCAGAGGGATTGGAATCGCCATTGTCTTTGTTGCCATGGAATGAGAAATGTGTAATGATACCAGATGTCAGACTTTTTATTTGCCGAATCTGGAATTCGGCACCTTCTCACTGGTCCATTCCAACAAGATCCATTCCAACAAAGTCCAAACTTCCCTGTTTACACGACATCAATTCAATTTTTTTTTCTCTTAGGGCTCTCAGATCTTGAGGTCAGCAAAACCTTCAGCCACGACAACAGCAACAACAAAACTTCATCAGGTATTCGTGAACCGACCACCTCCGTACAATTCTGAACTAAGGATGCTCTTAGGGGAGACAAGTCTTATGCCAAGTTCGAACTAACCTAGGATCTGCCCTTTAAAGTCAGATGGCAGTAAGAATATCTTAGTCAGGGGAAGTAAT
>JADBJO010017005.1:15000-25000 GCA_016801955.1 Conus betulinus | reverse complement strand
GGTTCGTGGTGGATGTTCTTGCGGTGCTTATTGTGTTGACATGATCTTCACGGGTCATTTATGAGCATTCCAGGGACTATGTTGAAAAGAAATGAAAAGTAATTGTTTCCGTGACGAAACCGGGAATGATATGTAGGACCGCTTCCAAGTCGCGTCCTTTGTGAGTACTTCAATCGTCTCTTTAGCGTATACTTCAGGGATGTTGTCAACTTTGTTCTGAGATCAGAGTCTTCATAACGGTCCAGTGGCACCTCAGGACCCCGACTCTGTCAAAGGCCTGTTTGAAATCTGTGAAGACATGATACAATCTCCCTCTGGTGGCGAAGGTGATTTTGGGAAGGGTGGAAGATCTGTCTTGATGATACTTCAGATTTCTTCATTACAGCAGTGTCTGCTGCGCGAGCTGTTAATCTATTCAGAATGGATTTGAACATTACGCGCTGACCGTTGCCTGATCTAACTGATCTTGTTGTTCTGGCAGTGATTAAGGATTTACTCTCGTCGGTAGTGTGGCGATTAGTGGGTCGAGTTATTTTGCCGTTAGCCAGTCGCTGGTGTTGTGCAGGACTTTGTTTAGATGGCAGTTACAGTTACTGCCCTTTCCCCCGTTCAAGTGTTCAGCAGGTCGATGTTGTCAAATGCTTGTAGCTTGCCATGTGTTAGCGACTTCACTGCTTCTTACGACGACTTCTTCGGGCAGAGTGTGGAAACATCCATCCATTTGCCTTTAGTCCTGACTGTTAACAACTTAGTTTCTTTTGGTCTGTTTGATGTACTGTCCAAAGCAAAACTTCATCTGTTCTTATGAGATGGGTTTTTTTCCTTCTGTCTGAGACAGCTAACTTCTTTGTCCTTTGTGGTTGCCTGACTTTAATTTGGTTCAAATTTCACAGATTCTGAGGCTTTTATTGTGTTGTGTTTTCCATGTGTTTCTCGAAGATGTCGCACTCTTTTTTATTCCTGTCTGTAATTAGTATTGGCATGCTCTTTCTGCCTACGCTCGTTCACCATTCATTGCCATTACATTCACTACTCATATCCCATCCTCATTCATCAGGCTTCCAGTCTATTTTTCTACCCCGTTGCCTTTCCCAATCACCACGTTCCTCTACTCTCATTCCGTCCGTCATTTGTCATGCTTAAAGTTCTGACCCGGTTAATCATTCGTTCATTCTTAGGTTCGCTACAATCAGTCAGGCAGTCCACGATCTGTCTTTTGTTCACCAGGCCCAATCATTGATGTTCTGGCGTTTTTCTTTTTCACCAACCCCAGGTACAATCGTTGATTTTTTTCGTTCGTCGTTGTCGTCTCCTCTCGACCGTCCACTGTTCATTACCGCGTTCCACTTTCTTTTCTCCAGTCTACCGTATCATCGGTTTGGACGTTTTACACATCCTTCATATTTATGGTCTCACGTTGCTCCATCATGCCATCTCGTATGATCAATTATGCAGTCTCGAGGTGTGTTATTGAGTCTTGTTCCTTCTTTTTCGCTCCACCACCTCTTACCTCCTAATTCTCCTCCTCTCTCTCCTCAACCCCCCCCCCTTTCTCGCTCTTTATACCAACCCACCCACCGCCCTTCTCTTTGTCATTCCTCAGCAGAGAGACAATGACAGTGACAAACAATTTTATTGTGCATTCATTTTTTGCACTTCAGCCACTGTAGACAAGGGAGCATGTTAGGACATGACGCGGTGGATCAATCGCTTTTTGTACCGCTCAGAGCTCACATCAACCCTTTCTTCTTCTTGTTCCTTCCCATCACCCCCCCTACTCCCAGAATCATTCCGACAGCTTCTCCCTCCCATTCGCCCCCCCCACCACAACCACCACATACCAATCCCCCTCGACCTCCTTATACGCACACTTATGCACATACAGGGCACACGACAGCCAGGTACTCTTGACAAATGTTTCAATGATTATAGGTATCATGATGCTTGCTGGCTTTTTTTTTTTTTTTCTTGATGGTTCATGCTTGTGATAGAATTTTGCTAAATCTATAACCACGTTCTCATTGTTGTCGACGACAAAAACTCGCAGTTAGATTTTGGTTAGTAATATAGAATGTGAGGTCAAAACACAGAAACTTGCTTTACGGATGTCATTGTAAGCTGTTGTAATAGAATGAGAATCCATCCGACTTCATGTTCGTTTTCTTGCCACTTTCGACGTACACAAGCCATTTAGACTTTTTGTAATCAAGCAACCAACGCTTTGCAGTTTGATTATTGAGCCCACTTCTAACACATAGTCGAAATCTTATAAAATTATCTCTGTGCCATTTACTTGCAAGTAAAAGAAAGTATTTACCTCTGGCAGGAACATGTTCTTAAAGGAATAATATGTTCATATTCTCCAAGTGGTTTCTTAAAGTTGACTGTTTAGTTTTTGCAATCCCACACAAAATAACGTCTGCCATCCAGAGATGAGAGAGAGAGAGGAGGAGAGAGAGAGAAGAGATTGAGAGAGCTTTTAAATTTTAGAATGATGAAAATGATGGAACATTATGTTGGACACATATTTGAAATATCATTTGTTGTTTTTTTTTAGTTATTTCACATATTATTTTTCCTTTCTTTGTAGTAATCTCATTCTGTTTCTTTAATTTTCTCTTTTAAAAATTCTTTTTCATTTTGTGCTGTTTCTGGTTTTTCATGTTTGTGTTTCTTGTAATTCAGTTACTGAATGATCAGCTATTTCATTCTCAAGTAACCTATTCGGATACACGCCTAGTACACATACACCTACATGGACAATATAAGGATACGCCAATACGCACAAGGCTATTGCACACAGAAAGGCGTTCGCACGACGCGCACATACGTACGCACGCGCGCCGAACACACACACACACACCACACAAACACTAACACACACACCACACACACACACTTATTGCTTGTATGGAATATGTGGACCACACGTCGATCCCAGTCGAGGTTCAGACATTACTTTCCCATGACATTTAGAACTGTCGCGTACCACTGTGTGGTATGCGTGCGTCCGTTTGAGCGCGCGCAGCGCGTGGTGCCTATGTGTGTGTGTGTGTGTGTGGTGTGTGTGTGTGTGTGTGTGGTGTGTGTGTGTGTGTGTGTTGAATGTTATTACTGAAGCGCAATACATTAACAAGAATGTCATCACTTTTAAGTATTGGTTCTCTTGTCTTGCACACGCACGCACGCACGCACACACACACACACACCACAACACACACACACACACACACCACACACACAACACACACACACCAAACAACACACCTAATGCATACAAAAACCTACTACCACACATGCTACGCGCTGGCACGCTCGCACACGCGCGCGCGCGCGCACGCACGCACGCAGCACGCCACCTTCGTTTGTTTTGATCTTTCTTTTTTCTCAATGCTTCAGATCTTTCTTATTGCTTTCGGAATCTTTCGTTGTATTCATCGTGTTTTTTGTTGTTGTCCTTGTTGTTGTTGTTTTGTGCGTGTTGTCGGTTGGAATCTTTCGCTCGGTCGTTATTCATTGTTCAGTCGGTCAATACATCGTTCAGTCAACTCGTTCGTAAATTTGCTTCGGTCGGTCCGCTCATTCAAGTCACACATTCGTTTTCAGTCGGTCGTATCACAAAAATTCATTCGTTAGTGTCGAGGTCAGTCGGTATGTTCAGTAAGGAGTTGATTCATAAGTACTTTGTTCGGTCGATAATTATTTAGGTCATTCATTCAGTCAGTCGGTGCTAAGGCATACATTTGTTCAGTCGGTTAGTCAGTAATTAGTCAGTCATTCATTCAGTCGGTCCGTCAGTCATTCAGTCAGTCAGTAGCGTCAGTCGGTCGGCGGTGGTCGTTCATGCATTTATTCGTTCAGTCGCGTTCATTAGTATCATTTGTTGTCAGTTCGGTCAGTCTACTGTCATTCATTCATTTATTCAGCTGGTCAGTCGATCGTTCATTCATTCATTAGTTCAGGTGGTCACTCGGTTGTTAAATCATTAATTCGGTCAGTCAGTCATCATTAGTTCAGTCAGCGGTCAAAACGGTCGTACAGTTATCGTTCTTTGAGTCAATCGTTATTCATTCATTCGTTCAGTCGGTCAGTCGAACATTCATTCGTTCGTTGAGTCGGTCAATCAGTCATTCATTCGTTCAGTCAGTCATTCATTCGTTCAATCCGTCATATGTTCAGTCTGGTATGGCAATTAATCATTCGTTCGGTCGGTCAGTTGATAGTTCATTCATTCATTCGGGTCAACGAAAATCAGTTATTCATTCGTGTTGTCGGTGTTCAGTTAATTCATTCGGTCAGTTGGGTCGTCATGTCATTCATTCTTGCAGTCGGTCCGTCGATCGTTCGTTCATTCATTCGTTCATTCGGTTAGTCGATCGTTCATTCATTCAGCCAGTCAGTCGGTCGTTCAGTTAAAAACTCATTCGTGCCGTCGGTCAGTCGGTCGGTCAGTCAGTTATTCGTTCAGTCGGTCGGTCGATCGTTCAGGCATTCGTACGTTCAGTCGGTCAGTCAGTCATTCGGTCAGGTGGCTGTTCAGTCAACGATTCGTTCAGTCAGTGGGTCGTTCATTCATGCATTCGTTCAGTCGGTCGGTCAGTCGTTCATTCGTTCAGCCGGTCGTCAAGTCACTCATTCGTTCAGTCGGTCAATCGGTCGTCAGTCATTCGTTTGTTCAGTCGGTCGTTCAGTCTCTTTAGTCGGTCGTTCAGTCATTCATTCGTTCAGTCGGCCGTTTATCGTTCAGTCGGCGGGGCGTGCAGTGAGACACAGATGCAGGGCGGGACGTCGGTGTGGTGCATTCACAGATGCAGGGCGGGACGTCGGTGTGGGCGCAGTGAGACACAGATGCAGGGGGGGGGACGTCGGTGTGGGTGCAGTGAGGACGCAGGTGCAGGGCAGGACGTCGGTGGGGTGCAGTGAGGAGACGCAGGTGCAGGGCAGGACGTCGGTGTGGGTGCAGTGAGACACAGATGCAGGGCGGGACGTTGGTGTGGGTGCAGTGAGACACGATGCGGGGGGGGGGGGGGGGGGGGGGGGGGGCGGTGGGGGGGAGTGGGCGCCACGTCGGTGTGGGAGCAGTGAGACACAGATGCAGAGTGGGACATCGGTTGTGGGAGCAGTGAGACACAGATGCAGAGTGGGACATCGTTGTGGGAGCAGTGTGAGACACAGATGCAGGGCGGGAACGTCGGTATGGGTGCACGAGACTCGGATGCTGATCGCGACAAGGATGGGCGTACGTGCGGGGGAGGTGTGTGTGGGGGAGGAAGCGAATACAGGGTATGACGTGTGGGGATACGTGAGATGCAGATGCAGGGCTTACCATTGGGTGCGGGGGTCGAGGATACAAGATGGTAGCGGGGTGTAAAAAGACGTGAAACAGCGTGTGGACATGGATGGAGGTACGGTGGTGGCGGTTTGCTGGGCGTGACGGGGGAGGAGATGCAGATGAAAGGCGTGACGTGGGTGAACGCGCAGAAGGGGGAATGATTGAAGCGTGTGACATTGTGGGCGTATTGGGGCAGAGGGGGCATGGATGCAGGATGGCGTATGTGACACGGATAGTCCTATTGGGGCAGAGGGGGCATGGATGCAGGATGTATGTGACACGGATAGTCCTATTGGGGCAGAGGGGGGCATGGATGCAGGATGTATGTGACACGGATAGTCCTATTGGGGCAGAGGGGGCATGGATGCAGGATGTATGTGACACGGATAGTCCATTGGGGCAGAGGGGGCATGGATGCAAGGTGTATGTGACACGGATAGTGGGGGGGGGGGAGTGGGAGCGCGGATGAAGGGCGTGACGTGGGTGGGTGGGTGTTTTTAGGCGAGTATAATGGGCATGACGTGGTGGACGAAACTGGAGGGGAGTTGAGTGGAGCTGATGCAGCATGAGCATGGATGGAATAGAGTGGGGATAGGGGGGGGAGGGAAAGGTTTGATGCACGTGCGTGGGCGTAAATGGGTAGGAAGGAGTGCATAAGTAGAGCCTGACACGGATGGCCAAACGTGGTGTGTGTGTGTGGGGGGGGGGGGGGGGGGAGGGCGATGGGAAAGGGCGGACGCAGAGTGTGACATTGATGGGTACATGGGAGGAGTTGGGGAGGAGCGAGTGAAACGGTATAGCGTGTGGAGGTACAGCGGACGTGGATCCAGGGTGCACTGTGGGTGCTGGGTCGTGGATGAAGGGCGTGGCGTGGATGGGTGTGTAAGGGAAACAGGGGGCGCTGATGAAGGGCGTGACACGGGTGTTTTTCTTGGGGCGGATGAAGGCCGTTACATGGTGGGCTTTCTGGCGCAGAGGGGGGGCGCGGATCATAGTCGTGACACGGGTGTCTTGTTGGGGCAAAGGGGTGCGGATGAAGGTCGAGGCATGGTGGGTTCACTGGGGCGTGGATGCAAGGTGTATGTGACACGGATAGTCATATTGGGGCGTGGATTGCAAGGTGTATGTGACACGGATAGTCATATTGGGGCGTGGATGCAAGGTGTATGTGACACGGATAGTCATATTGGGGCGTGGATGCAAGGTGTATGTGGACACGGATAGTCATATTGGGGCGTGGATGCAAGGTGTATGTGACACGGATAGTCATATTGGGCGTGGATGCAAGGTGTATGTGACACGGATAGTCATATTGGGGTGGATGCAAGGTGTATGTGACACGGATAGTCATATTGGGGCGTGGATGCAAGGTGTATGTGACACGGATAGTCATATTGGGGCGTGGATGCAAGGTGTATGTGACACGGATAGTCATATTGGGGCGTGGATGCAAGGAGTCGTACAGCGCTTTCGCTTTGGGGGTCGAGGGGTACACAGATATAGGGCGTGACATGGATGGGCGTGGAAGATGGGCGCGGATGCAAAGCATGACATGGCTAGGTGGACTGGAAGGGGGGCATGGGCGGTGGGGGGGGGGGGGGGGGGAGTGGTGGGGGAAATGATGCAGCGCTTGAAATGGATAGGTATAAAAGAAGGGGGGGGGGGAGATAGTGGGGATACACATGGGTGGGCATAATGGGCTGGAGGAAACGTGTACACAGGGCATTACATGGGTGAGTTTACAGGGGGTGGGGAGGGCGCGGGGGGGGGGGGGGGGGGGGGGGCATAATGCATGCTGCGACATGATAGGCAGCAGGATGGGGAGGGGAGAGGGAGAAAAAGCGCGTGCGTAGGGCATGACAGCTATGGGCATATGCGGGAGGCGGGCGAATGCAGAGTACGACCCGTGGGCGTACTTAATAATAATAATAATAATGAATACTATATAGCGCATATTCTCGGCTAGAGACCAAGCTCTAAGCGCTTTACAATCCACACTTGTTTACACAACGGGCTGCCTACCTGGGTAGTGCCGACTGAAAAGCTGCCAGCTGGCGCTTCATTCAGTCGTTTCCCGTGTCATCCAGTCAGTATCGTTTATTTATCGTTCACTCTATTTTCCGTACTTCCTTCATTCTTTCCATATCTCACGCAGGGTGCATGCTATGTGTAACGTGTCATCCATACCAACGGCCAAACTGGCCTACTCTTCCGAAAGTTGGTGATGGGATTTTACGTGTGTGCAAGATGTTATGCGTGCGTTCACACACGGAACCTCGGTTTATAGTCTCATTGGAAGGACTGTAAGGGAACTTGGGGAAGTAAGTGGAAGTCGCGTTTGCCATGGGAACGTGCAGGGCGCCACATGCAGAGGGTAAGGAGGTCGCGGATGCAGTGAACGGCATGGTGGCGGGTATGGAGGACGAGGATCAAGCGGAGGACACTGGTGATGGTACGGCGCTCGCGGACGCAGGGCGTGGCACGGGTGGAGGGATGGGGGAGGGGAGGTGCAAATACAGGGCATGACATGGGTGGGGGAATGGGGGCCACGGATGTAGGGCGTAGCATTGGTGGGGATGCAGGGGGGGGGGGGGGGGCGTGGGTGCAGGGTGCGTGCGACATTGATAGGAGTTTGGGGCAGAGGGGGCATGGACGCAGGGCGCATGTGACATGGAAGGCGTATTGGGGCAGAGGGGGCAGACGAATGGCGTGACGTGGGTGGGGATTCTATTGGGGCAGAGGGGGGTCGGAAGAAGGGCGTGACGTGGGTGGACCTATTGGGGCAGAGGGGGTCGGACGAAGGGCGTGACGTGGGTGGACCTATTGGGGCAGTGGGGGCAGACGAATGGCGTGACGTGGGTGGACCTATTGGGGCAGAGGGGTCGGACGAAGGGCGTGACGTGGTGGACCTATTGGGGCAGAGGGGGTCGGACGAAGGGCGTGACGTGGGTAGACCTATTGGGGCAGTGGGGGCAGACGAAGGGCGTGACGTGGGTGGACCTATTGGGGCAGAGGGGTCGGACGAAGGGCGTGACGTGGGTGGACCTATTGGGCAGAGGGGGGGGCGGACAAAGGGCGTGACGTGGGTGGACCTATTGGGGCAGAGGGGTCGGACGAAGGGCGTGACGTGGGTGGACCTATTGGGGCAGAGGGGGCGGACAAAGGGCGTGACGTGGGTGGGCATATTGGGACAGAGGGGGTGGACAAAGGGCGTGACGTGGGTGGGCATATTGGGACAGAGGGGGTGGACAAAGGGCGTGACGTGGGTGGGCATATTGGGACAGAGGGGGGTGGACAAAGGGCGTGACGTGGGTGGGCATATTGGGGCAGAGGGGGCGAACGAAGTGCGTGACGTGGAGAAAGCGGGTGACGTGGGTGGGCCTATTGAGGCATATGGGGCATGGATGCAGGACATGCATGATACGGATGGACATGCAGGGGCAAAGATGGAGCGGATGAACGGCGTGACGTGGGTTTTTGGGCAGAGGGTGCGGAGAGGGCATTACGTGGGAAGTATTGTGCAGTGGGAGACGGATGAAAGGAGTGACGTGGTGCAGAGGGGGCAGAAGGGAGATGAAAGGGCGTGACGTGGGTGGGTGTATTGGGGCAGAGGGGAGAGCGGATGAAAGGGCGTGACGTGGGTGGGTGTATTGGGGCAGAGTGATGAGCGGAGAAGGGTGTATTGGGGAGAGGGGGGAGCGGATGAGAGGGCGGCATGGTGGGTGTAGAGGGGGAGAGGAGCGCAGAAGGGCGTGACATGGTGGGTGTATTGGGGAGAGGGGGAGCGGATGAGAGGTGCGGCATGTGTGGGTGTATTGGGGAGATGGGGAGCGGATGAGAGTGCAAGTGGTGGGTGTGTGGGGGGAGAGGGGGAGAGGAGGAGAGGTGCGGCATGGTGGGTGTATTGGGAGAGGGGGAGCGGATGAAAGGTGCGGCATGGTGGGTTGTATTGGGGAGAGGGGAACGGATGAGAGGTGCGGAAAGGTGGGTGTATGGTGGGTGTGAAAGGTGCGCATGGTGGATGTAGGGGAGGGGAAGGATGAAAGGTGCGGCATGGTGGGTGTATTGGGGAGAGGGGGAGCGGATGAGAGGTACGGCATGGTGGGTGTATTGGGGAGAGGGGGAGCGGATGAAAGGTGCGGCATGGTGGGATGTATGGTGGTGTATTGGGGAGAGGGGGAGCGGGAGGGGAAAGATACGGCATGGTGGGTGTATGTGGAGAGGGGGAGCGGATGAGAGTGCGGCATGGTGGGTGTAGCGGGGAGCGGATGAAGGTGCGCATGGTGGGTGTACTGGGGAGAGGGGGAGCGGATGAAAGGTGCGGCATGGTGGTGTGTATTGGGGAGAGGGGGAGCGGATGAAAGGGTGCGGCATGGTGGGTGTACTGGGGAGAGGGGGAGCGGATGAAAGGTTCGACGTGGATGATGTGTTGGAGACGGAGGGGACATAGATGAAGGGCGTGACGTGTGGAGTTGGGTGGGGACGGAGCGGATACAGCATGAGAATTGGGGAGGGGGGGGGGGGGGGGGAGTAACACGTCCCTTTTGTCTTTTAGTCGGGGTTTTCTGATGAATCAACGGATAAATCCACAAAAGACTGAAGGACAACAACAAAACGTAAGTGCTGTAAGATCCATTTATCTGTGGTGAGCATTTCCTTCCGCCGAGC
>JADBJO010017005.1:0-7500 GCA_016801955.1 Conus betulinus | reverse complement strand
ACATGCCTCAGATACACATAAAGGTACCAAGCGTGCGGTAATCGTTTCCTTTCCATTCTTCTACTGACGGCTCAAACCTGTGTTGAAACGGAAATAGCACTATTTTGAGAGAAAAAAAAAAATGTAACTTCATCTAGCTCTTAGTCATACTGCCATGAACCTAGATATAACTCGGATAACTTAGGTTCAACATAACTGATTTTCTTTCCATCATTGATTTTGATTTGTTTTTTTTCTTTGCCTTTTGCAGGACTGTTGCTCCGGTGATCAGTATTGTAAAGTTATTCATAATACAAATAGCGCAAAATCGTGTCAAGTCACTCCAGTTAATTCACAATGCAGAACAAATCAAATGCAACATGCGTTGTCATTCTTACGCTAAACTGCAGCCTGGAGAGTGTGCTTTGCGTCAATTGCTCAAGCATCTGAAGATGACACACTTCTTGAATTTTACTGGTTGTTTTTGCGATATTTAATCAAATCAGCGCGGTATTTTGCACAGTCTAGTGCATTCATTCGTATTCTGGCTTCTACTCTTCAGTCATACAGCAGTCTCTTCCACTTTCTTGGAAAACAAAAGCCAGGAGAGACAGAGTTATCCAGGCCCTGGGGTAAGAATCGCACACATGGTAGATTGCTTGGGATCCTAAAGGAAGATGGGGACCACTAACCATTTTCTGCTTGCCCATTGAGTTAAGAGCACTCACTTGGAAGCCACATGCCAGACGGGTCAAGTCCAAATTACCTATGACCTATGACCTCGCTTTCTATTGGTGCGCACAGGGGGAGGGGGAAAAAGAAGAAAAAACATCAATGAGGCGTCAGTCCTTGGATTTCACAGTAGAACACCATGACTGGGACATGAAACTTTTTGATTACTTTAGAGGTGCGTAAAGTGAAGAGACTTATTTATCAACTTATTTGTATATGTTGGTCATAGAGAGGGTATATGACTTAAGACAATTGTTCAGAGATATCCCTATATTGATTACTTTAGACGTGCATAAAGTGAAGAACTTGCTCACCAGCTTATTGTGTACGTGTTGGACATAGAGAAGGTAGTTGACTTGAGACAATTGTTCAGAGATGTCGCTACACATGAAGATCACAAGACCAGACTGGGAGGAGAGAAACTCAAACACTAGCCGGGAGTAGATTTCATTGTGACAAGATAGAGTGAATTTCGCTGGCAACTACACACTAATACCCACCACGATCATTAACCTATTGGCTTTCGCGCATCCATCATTAATGTCAGTAGCTAGGTATACGCTTCAACACAAGAATGACAGATGAAGTATTCTGTGAAGAATTGACAAGATAGCCACTCTCAGAATCAGTACTCCCGGACTCCACGAGGGTCATAGCCGTGGGGGTCACTGTAATAATGAACGCTATAGGAGTTGTCTCCACCTAAACCGGCTGTGAGCAAGTGCTTGGGTTGTGGTAAAGCTCTTCCAGGCTCTGCTAGTAATGCTGTCTGGCCATCTGTTTCCCTGCCTGCACTTGTGTCCTTTTGCTTCTGTTCTGGAGGATGGTCTTGGAGAATCCGCTCGAGGCAATGGACGAGGCCATGAAGACAGCAGCTTTGCCCATGCTTTTCAAGTTTTTTTAATTATTTGTAAACGAAGTCATGTGTGTGGTAAATTGAACAAGAAACTACCAAACGCCACCAACGTCAGCGGACGGTGGTGCAGTGTCTCCCCAGGTGGGTTGCCTCATGGCGAATGGACATTAACTGCTACCTGTAGTCCGCCAGAGCTGTGGCCTAGACAAGGCCATGCTGGGTTTGACCGCATAGTAAGAAGCCAGACTGAGCACCATGGGGGTGAAGCCACCCGAAGGTGTTGAAGATCAGACAACATACGTGAGGATATGGTTATGCACAGTAAGAAATGAAGAGGCAATTTGCCTACATTCGACTCACGTGTAGAGAATGCACGTGACAACAAAGTGAACACAAGAGGGTGAGTGGGGAAGTGTGAGTATACACACCTGTTGCTTCACCCCTGATGACGAAACAGGAAGCGTAGGTGGCAGTCAGCGCTGCTACAAGAAGCTGACTTAACACGTTCTCACAACCTACACTGACCACTAGTTTCTTCAGCGACCTGCGGCGCCACCAACTTCCCACACACCTTTGCTCCCCTCTGCCTCTACTTCCCTGTTCAAATTCGTTGCCACTATCACTCTCTCCTCTCTCTTTCTCTCTCTCTCTCAGCACAGCCTTGCTATGATTCCTACTGCTCTCTCTGCCTGCTGTGCAACGATCACGTGTGCGCCTCTCAAGGTGAAAAGTTCACCCAAGAGGTCTGCTTCTGCGAGACGATGTGGTCTCAGATCCTTTTCCCTTTAAGCCAGCAGGTCGCTTACGTATTGAAAACGTGCGTCATCAGTTCTTCTTATGGCATGTATGACGCTTTCTGGTGCACGTGACGTCTACATTAGTTCTATTTTCAACAACACGTCATTTTCTTTCGTTAGCTCTGCTGTGTACAGATGGTCGAATATTGACAAAATGTAACTTGGACTTGGTCCCAGTTTGTGTATAAAGCATGACTAAAAAGCACTTTTATTTGTGTAGAAAGCAAAAAAGTTGTAAGAGATCGTAATCTTTGAAAAATGCGATATTTTTGTAATACGGATTTTGTCACAAAGAAACGCTGATCACAGACGTATGTCCAGAATGTTCAGTCACGTCTTTAAGCATGGAATGATTGGATTTTTTTTTCTCACATTTCTTATTCTGCCAGGCCTGACTTATTGAAGACGAACACACAACACACACGCACACATACACACACACACACACACACGCAACGAAAGCAAAAGTTGTGAATGGCATAGACTCGCTTGCTTACCGTTGTGGATCAAATAGGGAACATTTGTAAAAGTACATATAACAAACCGTCATAATGTCTATGTAAAACAACCTTCAGACTGTACGAGTCACATTTCCGGTTCGTGGAGGTGATGGCACTTGTTGACTAGATGCAGTAAAAAGACTTGACATCTAAACCTGGTGATTCGTATGTTCCTGTGGTCGTTATTTGTCACTGGAAACAGCCCGGAACAAGTACTTAGGTGCTTTGCAGGACAGTTTAGAAAGCTTTTAGCTGCAGGGCGAATGGGTAGGATATCAAGTGGAATGGATGGCAGCACGTTACACTTTTCCGATGGGTCGATGTGATGTTCCCGCAGAATGGGGTTGTTTCTGCATAGATTGCTTCCGCTACGTCTCTCTATGTTTGTAGTACGTTCCCAGTGTGTGTGTGTGTGTGTGTGGTGTGTGTGTTTCTGTGTCGTTTTCCTCTCTCCTAGTCTCTCCCTCACGCGCGCGTGCGCGCGCGCCCCACACACATACACACACACACACACGCACACACGCACGCACGCACGCACGCATACACACACACACACACACACACACACACACACACACACACACACACACCCACACACACAGAGAAGCGCATGCGTGTGCGCACACACACAGAGACACACACACAGGCAGACACACACACATACATGTATCTATCTATCCACATAGACACATGCACTCGCACGCACGCACGCACACACACACACACACACACACACACACACATACACACGCGCGCGCGCGCGCGCGCGCGTACGCGCAATCATTCTAATAATTCTGTTTTGAGTCTTTGTCGTTTGCTCCCGTCCCCCATATATTTCCTCCGTCGATCTCTCCCTCATACTCTGACACCATTTCTCGTGTTGGAGACCCAGCTTTTTAAGTCGCCATGCCATCGGCACAGCTGGACGTCTGTCCAAACCATCGAGCATCCATTTTGGAAGAGGATCATTGTATTGTAAACAACGCAAAAACATATCGACATCCTTTATCGCCCTGCCAGTGCTCTGCTCAACTGAACCTGGTAATTTTTTTTTTTTTTTCTTTTTTTTGCTGTCCCAACCTCTGCACCGCCTCAGACGCAGTGCACCCCACGCCGCTCATTCCGACACCCCTGTCCGCAGCTGCAGCCCGGTCGGCCCCGCCGTAGCCCCGGCACCAGCAATCCACAGGGGGTAGTCAATGTCAAGTCGCTGAGCCGGCGTGAGTGAGCTCTCCCCCCGGAGGGCGCCACCACGTCTGTCCAACGACAGCCCCCATGGACCCGCCGATACCGGTGACCCCGACGGAACCAAACCAAGGCCACAGACGCGGAGAGGATATCGAAACTGAGGTCACCATGAGAGCAGGGCATGAAGGCCCACAGAATTTGAGACATTTTTTTTTATGCTGATCGATGAGAATGAGGATGATTAAGATGATGCTACGGATTTCCATTTCGGTCTGAGACTACGTGACAGGGCTGTACTCTACGCTTCCTTTCATAATATATCCCGGCGTCAACCAGGCCCGAGAGATACAGGCACCTGCAGTGTTGGTAAGGAAATTGAGCAACACTCTCAGAAACGCATCCATTAAGTGGATGAAACTCGACTGTGTGGTCCCAGTCTTCCCAAATGAGTCCGTAGCAAACTCAACTCTGGGTAGGAGCCGGTCGGCACTTTGCCACGGCGGCTGGTTTGAACCTGGTAATTTTGTTCTAGGGGGACAATTTATTCCTACGACGAGGTGCAGGCAAGTACGTTGCAGACGTGGAACTGACCCTTTACCGAAACTTGACCCCTTCTCGTTCTATGAAGGAACCGCTTTTGACCGACGCCACGACAAAAACGAGACAACATGAACAGCGCTCGTAACAGCAAGCTGGACGACAGTAATGAAGATATGAATCATTTACATTGGAAGTGCGGCGTTTTTCATGGTTTGTAGATGGCCGCAAATGTGAAATCAGTGACTTGCAGCATACAAATGACATTCTGGAACACACACACACACACACACACACACACACACACACACACACACACAGCAGCAGCAGCAGCAAAAACCAAGGACTTCAACGCCAAAATGGGTAAGCTGGAAAAGAAATCCGACGATTGAGAGGGTAGGTCCAAACGAATCAAATCTGATATTCTATGGTATTCCAGGCAAGGGAAATAAGACAGTGAGGGGCTTATCTACGATGTAACCAGTGATCAGCTTGAGCTAAAGGATGCTACAGAAGTTAACCACAAATCCATCGACTGGGAGCCAAACCCAATCTCCAATCAGCGTTTGGTGCTTCTTCTTCTACAAAAAGAAATCTGAAACCTTGATGGCAAAAGGAAAATTGAAATGGCGTCAAGTCTTTTGTTGAGGACGTTCTGCGTTGGTGTCCGGGAAGCGAGACAGTAGTTTGGCTGAGTTCTGAAAAATGCCACAGGTGAAGGCATACAAGGGTACATGGTATACGACTATTTGCTTATAAATGGGGAACATTGTCTTGAAGGTCACGATCCTCCAAGAGAAGGAGATTGAAGTGTTGGCCAGCTCCATTGTGTGAGGTACAGAAGAAATATCGGCACTTGCGACACCCCTTTATGTCGCTCACTCAATTACTCGGCAACATCGTGCGTGGCGTGCAGAAACCAAACGCTTGGTCTCCCCTTTTGGAATAATCTAACAAATTCAGATTCCTTCGCGTGTGCTTTGATTTCTCATGTCTCGTTTGGTGTTACGGATGGGGAACGCGATGGTGTTATTTCCAACGTAAATGAGTAAAACACTTGATTCATCTGATGACTCCAACTTCCAAATAATCGCCAGTGCATAATTTTCAGATCCTTTATGTCTTGGAATGTTAATGGTTTACGGTCAAAGCATGTAAATTAATAGTGGAAACTTTTTTTTTTTTTTTTTTTTTTTTAAGGAAGATTGGGTTTCTCCTTTATTCGTAGACTTTGAAATATATTGCAAACCTTCTGTAAAATTCATTAGCCAAGGGAAAAATCGTGGGGGAAGATTTTGTTAGATGCAGACGAGCTTTATCTTTTCGTTCGTAAATTACTCGAAACATATGAAGATGTATGTTCTTTCCTTATTGGCAACAGGTTTTGGGGCATTCAGTCACCTTCTCTAGCTATGTCCTTATATTCCACGGGGAAACGTATCATAGTCACTTTGGTTGTGACCAGGTGAAGATTATCTGACTGATTTGTGTTATCAACGGTTGATGATGTCTGTGTTAAGCTTTTTAGTGATCTGAATAATCGTATGTGAATTTTTCTCCATTCCGCCTTGTAAACTACACTGCTGGATCTCTTTTTCAAAACTGCACAGCACGTTCATATTGCCATTCTTAAGCTTAATTGAAATACTTGCATTGTTGTTAAGTATGTGCATGCCTGTGAATTTCCTCTCACACTCTCTGTGAGCCCTTTGGGTGGGGCGATGCTTGGTAGAATAGACCCACTGCCCTGCCATGCATGTCGTAATAGGCGACTAAGGCGGGACCCCAGGATTGTGCAGAACTCGGCGGTGCTGGACCAGATGGCGTACATTATTGAACCGGATGGTGCACTCAGAAACCACAGCACCACGCAGCTACAGCCAACATGACAAACCACAAAACACATTCTTCAGGACTGTGGGGACCTGCAGTGTCTGAGGAATAGGATATGGCCGCAGCTGGTGCCCATCAATGACAATCAATGACAAGCTGTACGGGTCTGTGGAGGCCCTGCAGAGGACCACCAGATTCATTACAGAATCCTGTCTACAGATATGATAGGCGATCGAGAAGAAGAACAAGAAGAACTCCCTGTGTCTCTATTCCTCCTCCTTTCTACCCTGAACTGTTTGCTTTCTGTTCACTTCCTTTTTTACTGTTCATACACAGTCATTCTCAGGCTGACTGCTATCAGGAGAACACTGTTTTGTCCCATTTGTTGTTTACTATTTGTAACGTCTGAGGATGACGTATTTGTCGAAAATGAATTTGCCTGTTTTATATCGAATATAAAATCTGCGTTACTTGACGTCTGTTCTTTCGCGTGTACATTTGCATTTTGGCCCGTTTTCAGTCATTTTTCATTCTCATATTCTTTCCTGCTTACAGATGATGCAGCTTTGCTTTCTGAGACCGTGCTTGGTCTGCTGAGACAACGTTAAGATTTGAAACATTCAGCTGAGCTAGAATAAAGGTCAGACCTGATGAAAGTAAAACTGTGGTCTATAGCAATTTTTTTTTTTTTTTGCAACCAGGAAGAGTTGACTTTATGATGATTTTGTGGTGCTTTTTTTAAACGTGTGAAAATACATCGGAATACTTTTGTCAACTTGCTTGAGTGTTATATGCTTCAAGTACAGACCTTTCCAGCGTTGCCCTTGATGTAATATGTGCTAGGACGAAATCATTTGTTTGAAAAAACAGTTCCGTGGATGTTTTTGTCGAAATGTTTCATGTTCAGATACCGTCTATTGTACAGTTGGATAAGAATTTTTGCGTTTTAGACGAGACGCTGGTCGTATAGTGTGTACCAGTTCATTAACTGGTGAAAATGTTGGATGTAGAAACTGGAACACTTCATCATTTAGTTTATGAGGAAACGAACAGGCGTCACATCCACATAAACCCTGCA
>JADBJO010017004.1:27500-38914 GCA_016801955.1 Conus betulinus | reverse complement strand
AAAGATACAGTTCATACCTGAAGAATACGCTCGTTTTAATCAGTTTATGTTTGTTTGTTTTTTTCGTGTAGGTTTTGTTTTTTTCCTGATGACAAGATGATGGTATGAGCTTTGAGTAAATTTATAGAATGTAAGAAAATTCTGAAATGTTGCTGTTCTGTAATTTTGCCCTTCGGTTGACGTGGTTTACAACAATTGCACTTTGTTGTGTATTTCTACATGAACTGTATAGGCTATTTGTGCGATTTCGTTTTTTTTTTTTTCCTTTAACATTTACGCCTCCCACCCCCACCCCGTCACTAAAGGAGTTACAGGATGAATAAATCTTTGAATCCGTGTGTGTGTGTGTGTGTGTGCTAGCTACGTGTGTGCGTGCATGCTTGTGTGCGTGTGTGTGTATGTGCACATGCGTTCGTCCGTGCGTGCGTGTGTGCGTGTGTGTGTGTGTGTGTGTGTGTGATGTCCTCTATTACAAGCGAAAGAAGTCTGGCGTTGGCAGCGGCCTTCGCCATGTACCGAGAGAAAAATTAACCAGGTAGGACTCAACTCAAGGGAGACAATGACAGCAAAAGATCTGGCAACCAACTTGTTCATTTTTTTGTGATAAAAGACTGTGCATTTAGGAACAACGTTTGTGTCAGACCGTTGAGACAACTAGACGATACAGGTTTATGAACTAAAGTTTGTCTGATCAAGCGTGACCTTTACAAAAACATACCACAACTGTAGGTACAGAAAACAGTCCACTTGATTGCAATGCCAGTGCTTTGCCATCTACACTTGCTTATAAATTATTTCACGTGAGTCAATCTCCAGTATGTTTCACATTCAGATGGAAGAAAGAAAGTAATCATTTTAGGTTTTTAAATCATTAAACATGATTCACACACAGGATAACAGAGAAGAAGAGATTTGCTTTGTGGAGCTAATATCTATGCAGACTCCTATCCCCACCTTGTCCTTAGGATGAAATTTAAGCTCAGGTCCTCTGCATGAATGTATGCATTAAAAAACAAAATCATCTCATTCGCATGTTAAATCCCATTCAAGTTTTCAAGAAAAGTAGGCCATCATGTGCTGATAGTACAGATGACATGAAAGTAAAACATACACACTCTGTTTTGCGTTTAGACGCCATGTGCTGGTTGTATAGATGACACGAAAATAAAACATATGCACACCGGTGTTAAGTTAGACTTCATCCCCAAAGACAGAATGTGGTTACATTGATGGTGGATTACAAACACTGCATTTACACTAATCTCAGCAATAGTGAGCCTTGGAGCTCAAGCCAAGGAATGAAGATTTAAAGAGAGAGAGAGACAAACTGTCAGTTCTCAAATAGTTGAAATACTTTCAAGACTGAATATAGTACTAAATAAGAACTGCCTAATGCCACTAAAATTCCGTTTGTACATTGTACTATGAAAACAAAGGACTATACACCGTATTTCATAGTCTGTTCATTTAAATATTGCCAAGTACACACCATCTGTTTCATTTGCCCTCTGCTGAGTCGCTGCTGCTCAGGAGTAATCTAATCAAAAGTCTTAATCGGACTGCAATCAATTAAGTCATTCACCTTTATATCATTAACCCACCCCCCCCTCCCCTCAACCTCATACAGACCACTTTCATGACAAATCAGAACATATCGCAACGATTTAATGTTTGTCAGTTTTTCCAAATGCATTTATTTCTTTAGACCATACTTGAAGGGTATTTTTTTCATTATCCACACCATCAAGAATGGATAAGCAAGTAGCATGAACACAGAACATCACAGAAAGAAGCATACCCAAAGAAAAACCTGTGGATGAGGCTATGAATATTCCCTTCACAATGCTTCAACGTAAACACAGCTTACAAACCATTCACAGTGGAGACAGCCATGCACCAGAAACAAAATAGTGGTTTATTACAATACACAAGTCTGTCGAATGTCCGCCTCTATACCCTACACTTGGAGCCATAGCAGGGGGGCATAAGCAATCAGCATCGATGGCAGATTTTCTCTAGTTATAATGCACCAGTGCTTCACTCTGTTGTAAGTGGGCAGGGTCACATTCTACTTGTGACACCCAGTCCCAAGGATCATGTGTTGTGGCTTTAAGTTTGCATGCATGATTAAAGCCACAAAGACTCCATGACGGCACTCTGTTCTCACACATTTCTTTCTTGCCTTTACCCTTACAGCACACACTCGCATCCTTCACTGTATGTCAATACCAGCATGGACAATTTCACAACGAGTAAGTCATGTCATTTAAACACAGCAAAAGACTGAAGGTGAGTTGTAAGCTTCTTTGCTTAAGAATGACATCTAATGCTGAAATACTGCAGCTTTATGGTGGTTTCGTGGCTTTGTTTTGTATTCTTCATCAAGATGAAAGCTTAACTGCTACGAAAGGAACAAAAACTGAAGGAGTCTCTACCCATAGCGATCACAATTTGACATCATCATAAGGAACAAAAAAAACTGACAAAGACGTCTGCATTTTACAGTCAGTCATTTCCCAGAGGTCAAGGGATAGAGATCAATGCACTGCCACTAAAAATTTCCAACTTCTACCAGTGATGAAAAGTTATCTCTTACATGTGCTGACATATACCCACAGATAAAGGGATGTGGATCGATGTGTTTCTCACCCTGAAGATGATGGGGGAAAAATGGGGTACAAAAGGATCTTTATTCAGTTTGAAACAGACTTAATTCTGCTCACAACTGTCAGTTCAGACAATAAGATACAACCCTTGTCATGGAATGAACTGAAGCTTTCCTATCATCTTATGCCAGAGCAGACTATCATTCATCTGATTTTTTTAAGTTAAAAATTATTGTTTGGTTTTTCCTTTGCTGACAAAAGACAGCAATTCCAACCTCTTTATTTTCAGTGACACACACAAAATGAAGACAGTTTTGCAATTCCACTATCCATCACAAAGGAGCGCTTCCTGTTCTGAAATCCATGGATAGCTAGATAACTGACATTCCATGTTAACGTATATGAAGTATTCTCTCTGTCATAAGCGTTTCACATTGTGCAGTAAGGAGTGGCATTAGATTTTGCAATAAAGCCATCATCTTTAGTAGAGGGTACTGTAGGTAAACATCTGTAGACGTCAACTCAGGATGGGTGCAGAGAGCATCACCCTGTGATCTTGTATTGGTCACTACCGTCCTTTGCGGGTATCCCTCGAAACAGGCCGGCGATGATGGCTGCAGCGTGAGCAGCTGTTGTGGGCACGGAGAGAACTGCTTCTATTCCTAGATGACCCGATGACTGATCAAGACAACATGACGGTTAAAAAAACCAAAGTAAACATCTGGGGAGGCCACATGGAGTAGCATGAAAAGTAGCAACAAGATTCCATCATTGAGGGCCGTCATTGAGAAATCATTTAGCAGAATGTTACATTCCTATGAAAGTGAAGAATCTTAATAATGAACCTCAAGGTTAAAAAAAATTGGTAAAAAACAAAAAGGATCAATTTCAAACCTATGCAGAAACATGGATTCACTAACCTAGTCAGTGCGTTTTTAGGGGTACACATTTCCAAGCAAGTATTTAGCACCCAAAAGAAACAAAAGCTGACTTGCGTTCTACAAGAAAGTCTACAGAAGAAAACACACATAGTATGCTTTTTTATTCTCTCTCTCATCTGTCAAACCAAGACATTTCATTTGTTCCTCTTATAAAATGATAAAGTCAACATATCACCTGTCAACATCAAACACACTTGCTGATCTAATTCTATAAATACATACAGACAAGTCATCTATGAATTCCATCCAAACATCTGTTTACAATTTTCAACCCTTTCTTGGAGATCGTCTACAAACACTTGGAATCAAAATGTCTGATTCCTTTGTTTTACATTTTCCCCTTGTTAATCACCAAAATGTTGACACTGGATGCTTGGTGTGACTATCACATGGATCTTTGATGATCACTGAAATTACTATGTTGACCAATTCAAATATATCTTTAACCATGACAGAACATTTCTAAGACAATCTGACTTGGTCTATCTAAAACAACTTTTTTTTTCATTTTTTTTCTGGATTTCATCAGCTCAACCACCAAAAAAACACCCAACAGCTACTTTTTATATCTATTATATCTGTTGGTGTTTCAATTAATGTTGAAAAAAAATGGTTTTCTATCCACAACTGGTGAACATCTTCACAGGAATCGAGGCACATACCCTCTCCTAAAACACACACACACTGCACATCTGTTCACACTACTCACTCTGACTCACACCACACATCTCTTTCAAAAATGAGTAAAATTCTAGTAACAAGACCAAAAAAAAAAAAAAAAAGAACCCCAAAAAAAAACTCAAACAAAAAAGCATGAAAAAAAACCTAAACTGCAAGAGGTACTGATTTCACATATAGTGACAACTGAATTAGATTGGAAGGTTGTTGTTATTAATATTCAAGTGTGTGTGTGTGTGTGTGCATGCATGTGTGTGTGTGCTGTTCACATGTGATGTAGATGAAATGTGTGTGTGCACATGTGTGTGTGTGTGTGTGTGTGTATGTGCATGTGTGTGTGTGTGTGTGTGCGTGTGTTAAGTGTGTGCACATACATGCATTTACATAGGACAGGAATTTTCCTGCATGTCATTGTTCAACATCAAAGAAACTGTACTTGGCAAGGTCACACTCAGTCATCAGTGCTTTACTTGTTCTGGTGCCCTCCTCAGTCTCCAACCTAAAACAGTGGCAGGTCAAAGTCCATGAGAGCAGACTGATCAGGAAGCCAATTGCACATGGTTCAAGGCAAAGACTAGGGGAGAGTCTCCGGGTGACTACTTCTTCAAAGCCTGCATGCGTTTGTCCAAGCTCTCGAAGTTGGCTTGATGGCATCCATGTTCCCCTTGAAGGTGCTCTGAAGCTGCACACACACACAGGTGTTGGTTGTGGTTCATTCAGTATCCATGCTGAATGTGTGAGTGTGTGTCAGTGTGTGTGTGTGTGTGTTGTGTGTGTGTGTGTGTGTGTGTGTGTGTATGTGAGCATGTGTGTGTGCAGGAGTCTTTACTATGATATATGCACTGTCAGAATCCTTGTGAATCAAATTACTGAGAGACTTTACTGCATGTGCAGTGTGGTGTGTGTGTGTGTGGATGCATCTGAGCATGTGCATGCAGGAGTCTTTACTTTGATATGCGCTACAGAATCCTTTTGAATCAAATTACTGACAGACTTCATTGCATATGTAGTTGGTTGTGAGAGAGACAGACAGACAGACAGAAGAGAGAGAGTATATGAGTGTGTGTCTGAGGGGGAAGGGCAGGTATATGAGTGAAGGGAGACTGGGGGTGGAAGCCTTTTTTTTTTTTTTTTTTTTTCTCCTCCTCCTTTTCTTTTGCATGTATAGCTCCAAAAGTCAATCCATTCTGTTTCTTTTCTTTTCGCACGATTTGCTGTTCACTGCACACTAAATCCATTTTCAACACAAACAATAACAAAATGTCCCACTAACTATACATGCACAATGATATTGCATTTAAAAAATCAATAAATGAAACAAATGTATTTCTTTTGTTTAAAAAAAAAAGTAACATCATGTATACTTAATTATCTCATTCTATTTTTCCTAATCTATCCAAGTACATAAGAGCCTTCATTACTAGATGTCTGCATTTCCTAATCCATCAAAGTGTACAAAGAGTTACTCTATATGCAGTTCCCAACAAAAAGTCAGCGAGAACAGGATAATCATTTTTTTTCCTCTCTTCATCTACATTAGACTGACCTCCCAATCATGGCTCCATTCCGTTTATGATTTCAAGTTTTAAGGAGTTTGGGGGAGTCTTTATAGAGACCTTCCACTGTACCCCAAAAATTACAGCAAATGCTTATCATTTCTGACAGGAAACTGAAAAGCTAACCATTTTACTGAGTGATTACATATGTTTAATCACAATGCACACATACAGCGTGTGAGCATAAAACTAAGCAAACATATCCAAAGAAAAATGCTACCTTCACTTGATGCAGTGATTTTACATCACAACACTCATCACCACCAGTTACATTTGAATAGTGGCAATACTTCAGCACAACATAGAAAGTAAACCTGCTGATGTATTAAGAAATCCAACCTGTTTCAACATATCGCTGTGTGACCCTAGACTGGCCTTGACCTCTTGTTGGGTAGTATCCAGATAGGTCAACGCTTGACTGAACTGCAGGGCTGTGTAAGAAAACGGGGATAACATCAGGGTGAATTGCTGGCATGTCTTTCAGCAGTTAGCGACATATTACAGAATTATGACCAGTAGTATCAGTGTGGTAAACATCTACGTGAAAGGACTAAGCACTATGTAATATGTGCACTATTAAATGCAGATGTCACACAATGCACAACAAACATATTTTGTAACCACTTTGAATGCTGTCATTCCCAAGACCCAGATACTGTTTGGGATTTCCAAATACCTTGCTATGCATTCTTCGGCTCTGGTAATTGCACTTGGTGAGTTCATGGTGACTATAATTATCTGGATTTTGAGACATTAGAATAACGTACTTTATTCACATGTGTGTGTGTGTGTGTGTGTGTGTGTGTGTGTGTGTGTGTGTGTGTGTGTGTGTGTGTGTGTGCATGTGTGTGTGTACATATGTGCATATTTGCAATTTGTGCCTGTGCCTGTACATCTGTGTGTACTTGTCAATTTTTTAAGATTCACTCTAAGCAGTTACACTGTGCTTACTGTGTTGTTCGTTGAAA
Organism: Conus betulinus; assembly: GCA_016801955.1. Classification (NCBI taxonomy): domain Eukaryota; kingdom Metazoa; phylum Mollusca; class Gastropoda; order Neogastropoda; family Conidae; genus Conus; species Conus betulinus. The sequence continues at coordinate 32,165 of JADBJO010017004.1, read as the reverse complement.
CAATATAGCCTAGAAACACTCTTACATAAACTTCATAAAAGTTTGTAGTTTGAAAAGTTGAGAAAAAAAAGGACAACTTGAATTTGTATGCCTGACAAAGTAACTAGACAAAAAAAGACAAGAGGAAGGCCAGAGTTAAGAACTTCCAGCCAGAATTTGCAATATGTTTGAAATCAAGGTCTTATTGCATGTACACTGCCAAGGCAGACCTGATAGTAAAAAAAACTGAGTGGTGGGAACTTGGTTTCAAGAAATGTTTGCATGCATGTCATTGGTCATAAGAACTTCATTCAAAGCCGCTGTCAAAAGCTCTCTCCTCTTTGCCGTTGTAATGCATCACACAAACACATACTTGCCACCAAGCTCTCTCTTCACTATTATAGTGCATCACAGTAACACATTATTTTAAAGAACTGCTTTAAACTTCAAATAGTTTCACAGGCACACCTGTGTTTTAATCAAGTGTACAGTTACATGTGTAAAAACAGAACATGTTTACTCACACACGCAATTCCATAGGCATGACAGATATAAAACTTTGTATGCCTAAATAAACTCATTGTTGCAACACTTGCCACTTTTTTCATCCAGACTGAAGTTCAAGCACTGGGATCTTTTTTCACAATTCACTGTCAAGCATCATGAGGAACTTACAATGTTACAGCTACCACCTTCTTCCATTCCAGCCATCTCAATTTCCGTATTCTGATCAAGCTCTACCGATGATATATTTGATATGGTTCTTCAAGAAGTCTAACCTTTCATTCTATTTTGTACAAAAACAAAAAACACTTTTCTACAGATGGTTCTATTCAATGGGTTTCTCTCTCTCTCTCTCTCTCTCTCTCTCTCTCTCTGTCTCTCTCTCACACACACACACACAAACAACCAAGTTACCTTGTTTGTTCGTGAAGCTCTTTAAGAGCTACCATTCTGTCCACCATCTGTGGCAGGGAGTCGCCGACAGATTCCCATTTCTTCACTAGTTCATACAATTCTGATATCCTGCACATGAAACATCCCCATCATCACCACAATGCCTGTTCTGATTGCAGACACCTACAGATTTCACAGTGCGACCTGAGGTCATTTTACCGTTTACAACATACCAATGCCAGTAACTGTGGACCATTGATTTGTCTTTAATTGTTTTGTCTCCATGAATGTTATCCCCAAACTGTGGGCAACTGAAGCAGTTGTCTTCAACCGTTTTGTTCTGGGAGTCAATGGTGTATTATGTCAAGTCAGAATTCTACACTTTTAATTTCTTCATATCTGATGCAGTGAAAAAGTGGTTTATATATCCATCAATAAACCGTCTTCAATACCCTTTTTCATCTGTATCATTTTTTTGTGCAAAGTCCTTCTCCCACTCCCTTCTGCCCCCTTTGCCTCCCCCTCTGTCACCTCTTACCCCCACCCCTCTTGCCCTTGTCGAACCATGATAGGCACACATGCAAAGGAACTTAAATCTATATTAACCAAACTCCTCCTCCTTTTCAGTTTCAATTTCTGTCTTTCTTCATTCTTAATCTAATCTTGATATGACCAGTTATCAATAACAATACTACATGAATCCGGGAAGTTTCTAAGTCACTGGATTTTGAACTTTTAACACACACACACACACACACACACACACACACACACACACACACACACACACACATACACACACACAAGCACATTCTGCCCAAATCCATAATATAAGAATAATAAAAAAAATGGAAAACAAGGACCAGGGATTGCATAAACAGATGAAAAAACTATTCCTACAGACAGTATGTAAAAAAAAACATTTCCTACATGCTGCATGTAAAAAAAAACAAAAAAAACATTCCTACAGACTGTATGTTAAAAAAGATTCCTGCAGACTGTAAAAAAACATTCTTACAGGCTGTCTGTAAAAAACCATTCCTACAGATTGTGTGTTAAAAACACCATTCCTACATACAGTATGTAATAAACCATTCCTACAGCTGTATATAAAAAACACATGTCATTCCTACAGACTGTATCTAAAAAAAATATTACACATTCCTACAAACTGTACGTAAAAAAACCATTCCTACAGACTGTATCTCAAAAAAACACCATTCCTACAGACTGTATGTAAAAAAAAAAAATCCTACAGACAGTATGTAACTGACAGATATGACCTTGAGCTGCTTGTCAGGATTGTCCTGGGCAGCCTTCTTGTCGGCGATCTGGGACAGCTTGTGCATGACACTTTGCAGACGGGCCTCCACAGCATCCACATTGGGCTGGTCCAGCAGCGACAGCTTGGTGTTCAGCACCGACACAGCGCCCTGGAAACAGGGAACACCCGAGTCATCAGCGAGTACAATTGTAAATATATATTCAACACTGCATGCTGGCACAAATGTAACACATTTTGTTTTAAAACTTCTCTCTTTTCATTCTTTCTTTTCTATTTTCTTTTCCAGCTTTCGTGTTTGTGAAAATTTAAGAATTCTAGACCTCAGTGGCAACAAATTTCAGCATGTCAGCACGACCTGTTTCCTTGGTTTAGGAAATCTTTACGACTTATCCCTGAGCAACAACCCTCTGACTTTACTGCACACCGATCATGCCTCTAATGTTTCATCAGCACAAACTGACGATTATGGAATTGTCCTATACATCACTGTCAGTGTTAGAACCACAAGTCTTTACATCATTTCCCAGACTACAGAAGCTGAATTTCACATCTTCACCCATCCACACCATAAGCCCCAGTGGCTTCCAGTCCTCACCAAGTTTGACTGAGCTGTACATGGACGGCAGCCCTGTGACGACGTTTCCACCAGACATATTCCAAGGTCTTTCTCACTTGAAAATTATTGTCACGCAACATTATAAGCTTTGCTGCAGTCAGATTCTTCCCTATAACTTGACATATCATCTTGCCACGCTCCTAAGGACGAAATTTCATTATGTGGGATTTATTGAGTTCCAGGGTTTACCGAGGGTTTCTGTGGGATTGTCGCCTGTCTGTCAGTGATTGGCAATGCTTTCTGTTGTGGTGTACGTTTGTTTCCACGGAGCGTGACCTCATCCAGCGGCTTCAGTACCTTTGTTATCAATCTTAACGCTGCTGATTTGCTTATGGGTGTGTACATTACTGTCATAGGAGTGGCTGATGAACAGTTCCGTGGCAGATATCTTCACCAAGATGACACATGGAAGACCAGCTGGGTCTGCAAGATGGCTGGTTTCCTGTCTTTGGTGTCCAGTGAGGTGTCAGCGCTGATCATCTGGTTAATCACACTGGACCGTTTCCTGGTTCTTCACTTTCCATTCAGCACGTTACGAATTGACAGAATCAACAGTCATCAACAGTGGCTTGCCTGATGACTTGGTAAGTTGGCTGGTTGCTAGGTTCGATACCGTTACTCCCACTGACATCACACTGGAACTTTTATGGCCAGACAGGCATCTGTATTCCTTTGCCAGTTACGAGAAAAGTGTTTGAAGGTAAACTGTATTCTTTCAGCATTGTAATCATTTTGAACTTTTGTCCTGTTTTTATTTATATCCACAGGTCAAGCTCTTATCTATTGGTCTATACAAAACAATGCTTTGAAAGTCAATACAACGAAACAGTCACGTGACATGACCATAGCTCGACGGTTGCTCACTGTGGTAGTGACAGATTTCCTGTGTTGGTTTCCCATTGGACTGTGTGGCATATTGGTCTTAGCTGGTGTTCCCATCCCTGGAGAAGCGAACGTTGCACTGGCTGTCTTCATATTACCTTTTAATTCTGCCGTTAACCCTTTCCTGTACACGTTCAACACACTCTCAGAAAAATGGGAAAAGACCAGTGACGCAAAACCTCTGAACTGGTTAGAACGCCATTCTGACGCGGCTTTTACTAAATATACATATGTATGTATGTATGTATGTATGTATGTATGTATGTATGTATGTATGTATGTATGTATGTATGTACGTATATGTATGTATGTATGTATGTATATATATATATATATATATATATATATATAGAGAGAGAGAGAGAGAGAGAGAGAGAGAGAGAGAGAGAGAGATGTACGTATTTGCCAGTAAAGAAATCGAAACATTTGATACTCATCTAATCCTCACCCCCCCCTCCTCCTTCCCCTTCACTCCCCATCCTCAAAAGAAATCAACCAAGAGGAAAGACATCCACGAAGTGTTTACAATATGATGGTTCTGCAACACACTGAGATTTTATGTAATATGACACTCCTTCTGACTTTTGATGCTGTAACAAATTTAAAACTTTAGGGTTTTTTTTCCCCCATAACTTCAGTTTTGGTTGTGATAAAGCCGTCACATTTTATTTCAAGAACGGTAGAGACCTGTTATATTTGATCAGTTCTATTTCACACGACGTCGAACCTTCCACATGTCACCGACCAATCATATTTTTAACTGTTCTATTTCAAAAGACGGTGAACCCTTTACGTGTCATTGACGTACCATTTTAACTGTTCTATTTCAAAAGACATTGAAGTTTTCACATTTTATTGATCTATCATTTTTTAACTGTTCTATTTCACACAACATTGAGCCTTTTGCACGGTAAGCGTGTCTACCTTTGATTTCTTTCAATTATTTCACATGACGTTGAAACTTTCACATGGAACAAACTTATGATTTTTATAACTGTTCTAAATT
>JADBJO010017004.1:0-20000 GCA_016801955.1 Conus betulinus | reverse complement strand
GTCACTATCCTTCATGAGTTTGTTGAATAAGAGAGAGAAAGTAGTTTTCAGATTTAAGAATTCAGTATTAGTATCATTAACTCTGCCATCGTTGTAAAATAAATTGGATGGGGGGGGGGGGGGGGGGGGGGGGGGGGGGGGGGAATAAAAAAAATAGCTGGATAACGAGAATAAATCTTCATTTGCCCTTTTTCTGCTGAGTTCCATACATTTCTGCCCTCTCCTTGTCTCTTGTCACCTGCAACAGGCATTTACACACTGAAACATCACCTTGGTTTGCAGCTTGCTTGGAGGGTGGGTGGGGGGAGGGGGGGATCGGCCAGTAGTTGTCAACCTGAGAACAATGGTCGTTTGATTTCCTCTCTCTTCAGCTTTGAACGATGAAAGAGCCATTTCTTGAAGCACAGAGTTCAGCCAGCTTTCGAGGGACATGACAGGCCATTACCAGGCATGATCATTGATTAACTTGACCCAAACATAGATCACAACATCATGCTGGCTCGTCCGTGGCACTCATTCGGAATTCCAGCCACAGCACTTTTATTTTCTTAGTCATACATGAAGGAAAGAGATCACGTTGTCTCTGTTCTAGGATATGAGTCAAAGCCTCCTCCCACCCCTCCTCTCTGGAGTATGGAATCCCTCATTAATCTGTCTTGGGACCTGTGTTGTGTTTATTCTTTATAATCAATCCACTTCTCTCACATCATCGACTCTAACTCAACCTGTGCAAGTCAAGTCTGACACTGATAAAATTGCACTGGTTCTTTAGGCACCTCCATATGACCTTGTGGCCATGAAGATAAACAACGGACCTTCAGAACAAATAGTAGTTTAATGAGGAAAAATCAGAGGCATTATCAGTAGACTTCTCACCCATTTCCATCTCTTATCCGTCCTCTTTCAGTATCAGTCAAAATGAAGTAAAAGTTTCCGAGTTCATTTGTAATCTAGTGTCATTTTCGACGAAACTTTGTCCATTAGAGCTCAGATAAATTGAGTATTTCAGACTGGTTTTCTTGGGAAAAAAAAAATCGCCACTGATGCCAGAGTCAACTGAAACACTCACATTTGTCTTCTGTCCCACCATTGACCTAGACCATGAAAATGCTCTTTTGGTTGGTCTTCCACAAAGGTGCGTGAAAAAAAAAGATTGACAGTTATGAATTGTGCGACCGCCTGGTCTCCAGATCATCGAAGCGTGACTGTTTCACCCTCTTCTGTCTGAGTCACACCGGTTGCCCGCATCTCGAGGGATTGAGCACCAAAATCGCCACTGTCTGTTTGAATATCATTTCAGACACTGTGCCTGCACACGTCAGTGGACTTCACGACTTGGACACTCCATGTGGGTCCTTCCGTTCTTCTGGTGGTACTTGCAGCTTTCACATCTTTACCTGCTGACAGAAGCTTTGAGAGAGAGCGTGCCTTTCCATGCTAAGGCTTTGCGACCTGGAATAGCTTGCCAATCTCTGTCCATCATGCTGAACCTTTTTTTTTTCATCTGATCTAAACTAAAATTCACATCTATTCTCTATTTTGTACAGCTAATCGCCCCAGTACAAACCCAGATCCTTTTAAGTCAGCCTCTGTGTATGTGGAAGGAGGTGGAGAGGATGACACATTTTGATGGGAGGGGGGGGGGATGAGGGAAGGAGAGAGGGGAAGGGGAGGGGGGGGAAGGAGTGGAGGATGGGGAAAATAAGGCTATCAAAGGATAAGCTTCCATGACGGTGGCTGATGTATTTGTGCATGAGTGCGTGCGTGCGTGCGTGCGTGTGTGTGTGTGTGTGTGTGTCACGCGCGCGTAAAACCAGAGATTTCGTTGGTCAAGTCAATAGGACTATATTTTTTCCATTGTACATGCTAATCTAAATCTTCTGTGCAAGCAAACGTGAGCTCTGTTGAGAAAGAGCACGATGTTACATTGATGTTGTTGCCGTTGTTATATTTTTATGACAATCATCAGTATAATATCATATAGAAATAACTGATTATTGTTAAAATGTTGTTTTGGGAATTGTATCTATTACTTTCGCCACAAAAAATGTCCCTTCAAATACCTCAGCCGAGTTTCTTCAGTCTCCTTTTTCACGGAAAATACCCTGTGTATTTTGTGCAAAAAGAAAGTGCAACAATGGTGAATACATTGAATGGTATGTGACACTGTGACACTTCCATATTTGTTTCTGGTTTGCTTGTTCATATTTTTGCATGCTTATTGTACGGATAGCCATGAGCATTCCTTCAGTCAAGCTACTAAAAATAATTTCTGATGCATTTACAGGTACATGTAGATCAGTATCAATTGAACTTGCCATACGTATGCACTACTGTGTCTTATGTACTGCATTTGTCATGAGTGGGAAAATATCTACTGTGGGATCAACTTAAGTCGGTTTAAGTATCAAAGTGCAATTGGAGGTTTTTTATTTTCATTTTTTTTTTACTTCTCTTTCTCATTATTCTTATCATTCTTCTTCTTCTTCTTCTTCTTCTTCATTTCATCATTATTATCATCATTACTATCATTATTAGCAGTATTTCACCATTATATTCATTACTGTTGTTATTGTGTATGTTCTGTAACCACAAGTCTTCTATGATATAGTGCAATATATTTTGCTATTACTTAATGTCAATGTCCATTACTGTCTATTACATCTAGGACAATATATTAGGTAAATACTTTAACTAGTTGTGTACTTGAGACAGCTGGGAATGCTCATACAGCGAAATTAATTAACACCTAGCTGTTCGCTTCTCCTCAGTAAAATACAAGTGAAAAAATACAATCAATGACATTTCATCCCAGCTGCGTCTTTAAACGGTCGGCACGTCGGTATCCTTAACTTCAGGGATTGTTGTGGGGAAAACATTCCTAGACTTTACTTAATTTACATGACATGCACTCATACATATATACCTATATCTTTGTTCCACGCACGCTTTTTGTTTGCTGTCTGGGCAAGCCTTAATCTCAACACCCCTATCAACTTCTCTTCCTTGGCCAGTTGTGTTGGTGGTGTGTGGCCACAGTCCACATGTGCAAAAGGTAAAAAGTGGGCTGAGAGCCGACTTCAGAGGCAACATGAAGACAACCAACCCACCGTAGATCTTCTTGGAAACAGAAAACACGTGTAGATCCATCATGGTGACCAGTCCAAACGGAAGCCAGCAGACAGCATCTATGAAGACCAGCTTCCCCCACCAAGGGCACTGAAGAATGATAGCATCTTTTTGTGGGCTCAAGCGCCATTCTGTACGTTGGTGTTCGACTGTAGACAATAACTTGACCAGCCACAGTCATTACAGACAGGTGAAACTGAGAACCACAGTCACTGTGAACCATCTGAAGTGTTGATCAGGACCATGGTGATCATGTAAAGCCAGACGACACAGACCAGACTGACCAGACAGGCCCCAGTGAGACAGACCAGGAAGAAACGGTACGACCGACAACAAAAGTCCCACACACCACGTCAGAGTGCAGGCTCCAGCTGTTACATGTTTAGTGACATTCCATAATGGTTCACGACAACAAAGAACGATACAGTGATCCACACAGTAATGAACCATATTATCATTGCCGATACTTTACTGGACAGAATGGAGAGAAAAACCAGCCGCCTTGCAAGTTACACTGTGGGTCCATGCCTGTTCTGTTTGCGTATAAACATCATGAAAACCAGCTGTCTGCCGCCAAAACGACACTGAGATGGCACATCCCATACAAATATGAGCAAAGTGCAGATGCGCAATGGTCATCATGAAATTCCTGCTAAACTCGCCTTTGACTGCGAATGAGAGGATGGAGCAAAGCAAACTTCCTGACGTGGCAGACGTGCAAAGCAACCAAAACAAACCCTGTACAGTTTTTCGTTGGTATCAATGTTCCACACGAAGGAAATGCAGTATAAGGTGCTAAACATTTTGACTGTCTGGGATTTTTAGGAAGTACATTTTGACAGCACAGTCTGTAGTTTGATGAAGAGATTGTGTCTAAATCGGCTGACCTTGAAAATAGATCCGCATGAAAGTTGATGATTGGATTCCTTTGTATATCCAGTTTTAGCCACCCCCGTCTGGCATTTTTAAAGCCTAAAGCCCCAATGGTTTCAATCGCAGAAAAAGAAAAGTTTAAGAGCTCCACATAAGGTAGACATATAGACAACGCACTGCTTAAAGTTTTGATGCGAGTTCTAGACAGGTCTAATCTTATTAGGGCATAAGGCACGTGCTTTCGATTTTTATTGACGACGTGAAAGATAGGGTTGTTCCTTAGAGTCAAAAGTTGTAAGTTTGGTTGCCCCTCAAGAAAAAAGACATGTCAATAGTTCCGATTTTATTACTTGCTAGGTCTAAATACTGCAGATTGCTAAGCTCTGTACGGGACAAATTGACAATAGAACAAAAAGACAAAGTGAGGTGGATAAGATAGGCATTTTTAACAAAATCACTCAGCAACAAGTTTGAACCTGTGGCATCGAGATATCGAAGGTGTGGGAAAAAAAACTCAGTAGGAAATGGACTATGACACAGGAAGGTGCGACCTTTGACAAAGGCAAACTTTGAGGACAGGTCAGGTCACACATCAGTTCATCGTCTCTCTGGGGACACTGGCCCCAGCCATCACATAGATGATCTGCAAGAACACATACTCTAGAAGACCGACATTGGTAGAGTCCATCACACCTCACTTTGTCACAGTTTTGTTCATCCTCCCCGTAAGTGCAGTCAGATAATTTGTTGCACCGAGTGTAGATAGGAAGACAGTTCAACGACTCTGCTTTGCATTGAAATGACCTTCTGGACAGGGGTCGTTGGTTTGCATCATCTGCGGGTAAAAATACCCCAGTGCCATCAAGATTGATGTAAAAAACGTTGCTTTTCTTGTTCATGTAGAAACTGAAGGCAATAGGAACATGCATTCCAAAAGTCTTCAGGGCAATGCATCTCATCAGAATCGTCCACACAGTCCGACACTTCATTGCAACGTTGGCTGAATAATACATACTGACCATTAGAACATCGAAATCCATGTCTTTGGGGGTGTTCACAAAATGCCTCGTCACTATTGTCTGAACAATCCTGACGAAAATCACAGACCAGCGTGTGTTGCAGTGTAATAGTGTCGTCACATCTAAACATGGCATAGTTAGTGGTGGTTGGTTTCTCTCATGAAGAACCTTGTCAGGGTCCTGCTGGCCAGTGTGGTTGACAAAGGCACAAAAACAGAGAGTATGTGAATTTCTCACAGTACGTTTGAGGATCGCATGACAAGAATGTGTGCGTGCTATGATTCTGTGAGCAAATTAAGAGAAGCTGCAGTGTGTTTGTAGCAATGGGGCTGGAGTGAATGAGGAGCGGTAAATACAGTCTGTGAAATAGCAAATTGTGCGTGTTTAGTCGTACTTCACACAGAACGGTCGTTGTCATAGCCTCAGATGCTTCATAAGGAAAGTATAGATAGTAAATTGACGCACTGAGTGTCGATGACCTGACAAAACTTTCCTGGACGATATGTTTCGTGTACTCTCAGTTTGAGGTGGGGCGTGAAGTAGACCACAGTGTTGTCAGACCATTTACGAAACCTACTGTACATAAATGGTCCTTCAGTCCATCCTGACATGAAACCAAATGCCACTTCGAAAAAGTGAATTTTTTCCAAAGATGGCAAGTGAATCTTCTTTGTTCCCGTCTCTTGTTTTTAACGAAGCCAATGTCCCCCAATCGCCTGACATTCGAAACTTAAGAACAGAACACTTCTCTTGGGTCTCAGTGTGAGTAATTTAAAAACACTTGTTGTGTGATGCCACTAATCCCCGGCATCCATGGCTGCTGAAAGGACAGTCTCCCGTCTCATCACGTCCGTCCTCACACTCGTGCTTTTGATTGCAGTACAGGTGGTCACGAAATTTAGGGTAATGAAGGACCGAGCAGTTTGAACAAATTGTTAGACAGGGTCTGTGGTTGATCATTCACAGACACATTCCAAAATACACTTTGAGGTAGGCATAAATGTCTCCTATGGAATGAAAACATGATTTCAAAATGTGAGGCAACAAAGACAGATGCCGGAGAAAAAACAGTCAATGCACACCCGTGCAACTCCTTGATGAGATGAAGCTGGAGTTTTGTACAATAACTTTAATTTCATGTTTTCAGAACAGTGGTGAAGCTTGTATGCCTGATGAATACTAATCATAATGGCACTTCTGGAGGGTAAGGTTAGCACCTCACAGATAAATATGTTCGGTAAACTGGGTACTGTGATATACCCACCATGTTCAGACAATCGTTGTATGATTAAATCATGGCTCTTTATCACTTTGATAACAATTTGAACATCGGGGTAGTTTCTGTTTGATGTTTCAAAATATTTAGTACTGAAGTGAAAGAACATTTCTTCAAGTGAATGGTCATTGCAATTGATAACGATTCTCATTTTCCTTGAGCGTACAATTGTCGACCACCTTCTTTCTTCACACCAGTATGACAGTCGTCGTAAATGCAGGCGCACAATCCAGCCAGACGGCACGTGCACTTGAAGTTTACAAACCATAAGACCACCACACACATTCCCAAGAACGCAAACGATTTCGCCAGTTCTGTATTTCTGTCTGGGTAGCATGAAGATACATTGTGGTATAGCGTTGTGACATTTTGGTTGTTTTGGCTCAGAAGATAATCTATGCCCGGACACATGGCACTGATGTTCACAGATGCAGGAACAGTGTACACGATGATTGTCTTCCCCTTGGGATCGAGAATAGCTTCAGGTAGGACAAAATGTGAGAATGCAATGCGTACGTGCGTGTGTGCGTGCACGCGCATGCGGGCGTGTGTGTGTGTGTGCTCGCGCGCGCAACCATGCGTGCACGTGTGCATGCATGCGTGCGTCTATGCGTGCGAGTGTGCGCGCGTACGTGCGCACGTATGTGTGTGTGTGTTTGATCTTTAACGTCTGTTCATTAAGAGTGATGTTAAACGTATGCGCACGCGCGCCTGTGTGTGTGTGTGTGTGTGTGTGTGTGTGTGTGCTTGCACGCACCCGTGTGCATGCGTGTGCATGCGTGCGTGCGTGCGTGTATGCATGCGCGCACGTGCGGGTATGTATATGTATGTGTATATGTGTGTTTGATTTTCAGCGTCTGTTCATTAAGTGTGATATTAAACGCGCGCGCGTTTGTGTGTGTGTGTGTGTGTGTGTGTGTGTGTGTGTGTGTGTGTGTGTGTGTGTGTGTGTGTGTGTGTGTGTGTGCGTGTGTTGTGGCTTCATTTGCTTGATTCACTATAGCTGATAAACTGAAGTATGCCTGCTTAATTTGCTGCTTTTCTTGTGGCTTCACGTGCGTGTTTCGCAATAAATGATAAACTTCTGGGCCGGAATAGATCAGTTGGTAGAGCATCGGACTCGTAATCTTGGGGTTGCGGGTTCGCATCTCCACCAGGCCGTTTTGGTACAGGGGGATTTTTCCCTCAGAGTTAACATTGGTTCTGACTCCATTCCCCACACCATCCTTCGAGTGAGACTATAAACCGAGGTTCCGTGTGTGAACGCACGCACATCATCTCGCACACATGTAAAAATCCCATCACCAACTTTCGGAAGAGAAGGCCAGTTTGGCCGTTGGTATGGATGACACGTTACACATAGCATGCACCTTCCCCGAAGTTGGAGTATGGCTGCCTTAATGGCGGGATACAAAATGGTCATGCACACGGAAGTGTCAGAATAATCAACATGATGATTGTGGACCTAAAAGAAAGAAGAAGAAGATATATATGTGTACATAATTGATCTCCCTTGCATCCTTGAATGGATCCTCAAGCATAGGATCAAAGATTGTCCCCTACATTTTATACTGTTTGCATAATGCTTTTTGTTTTTCAGCAACTTTTTTCCTTTCCACACTTTCGTTTTGTTCCATCTATTACCCTTCGCTGGCTGCTTTGGGGTGCTGTTGGATTCTGTTTTGAAAAAACCGTTGGTGGTGAGAACACCACAGAATTATGGACTGTGGTGTGTCTCTACTTGACACCAAGAGTACAGACACAATCAGCCGTGTATCCCTGATGAGTCCGATCCAGCCAACGAAAGGCCTAGGAGCAGACAAATACAAATGGACCTGCCTTCGAAGGGGAGTACGATGGTTCCCTCAGGCAGCTTGTGAAGGGTTTCTCATATTTGTAATATGGTCCTATTTTTTTTTTCATCTTCATTTTTTAAAAATTCAAATCTTTGTCAAGTCATTACTATAATGACTGAAGAATTGTTAGCCTGCACTTGTTTTCTCTCACTACTTAAATTGTTCAGCATTTATATGTTTGGTCACTTAGTGGGAGATTGCATCTCTTAGGAGATCCAAGTAAAGGTTGTTCTGTACAATTCTTAGCCACTCCCAATGCTTGGGTTATTGAACAGCAGAGCTGACCACTCAGACTGTTCCATATCTTTTTGATCTCTCATGCATCCTTGAATGGATCCTCAAACATAGGCTCAAAGATTGTCCCCTACATTTTAGATCTAGTTGCAAAGTGAAACGACTGTAGGCGGAAATCTAAAACAAATCTTAAATAAATGTCAGCGAACCGCCCAGAGAAACGTGGACAAACGAGTCACAAGACAAACCACAACGCGTTTTCGACCTCTTAGGTCTTCTTCAGGTGCAACAAACATGAAACAAATAACGAAAATGCACTTAGCTTTGATCGCTTCTGTGTTCAGCGCAAGAAAGAAGGCGTTGATGTCATTTCTATTTAAGATTTCCCTACATTTTATACTGTTTTGCATGGTGCGTTGCACCTGAAGAAGACCTAAGAGGTCGAAACGCGTTGTCTAATATTTATAATATATTCCTCCCTTTTTCCTTCATCTTCAATTCTTTTTTAATTCAAATCTTTGCCAAGTCATTACTATAATGACTGAAGAATTGTTAGCCTGCACTTGTTTTCTCCCACAACTTAAATTGTTCAGCATTTATATATATATATATCTATATAATATATATATATATATGTATGTGTGTGTGTGTGTGTGTGTGTGTGTGTGTGTAAGGGGCGGGGTGTGTGTGCCAGCTATCTGTAATTCTACTGAGTAATAATCAAAGAAAGACAGAGTTAAGGGCTGTTTGATTTTCCAGTAGTACCTAAATAAAGAAGTCCCTGAGGAAGGCCCAGAGCCGAAACGTTGGAAAGAAAAACGTGCTTGTTTGCTTTTTCATTGTGTGGTTCCCCCCCCCCCCCCCCTCTCTCTCTCTCTTTCTCTCTCTCTCTCTATTTATACATATATATATATATATATATATATATATATAGTGATGAACAATAAGTCGTCAACACCGCCCATGGAGTTCATATTTTCATTTAATTCCTAGTTTTCGCCAAAAGGCTTCTTCAGGAAGTGATGGTACTTACGTCTCTTTAGCAGCAATGACATCAATACTATTGACGTCACAGTAGACTACATCATTTTAAAAACGACGTCACATTTCTTTTTTTACTGTAGTTTCACCTTTCACTACACCCTGTAGAGTCCCATCTCTCATTACAACTTGCAAAGTCCACCCTTCACTGCACCCTGCAGAGTCCATCCCACACTGCATCCTGCAGAGCCCCACCCCCCATTGCATTCTGTAGAGTCCACCCCTAACGGCACCCTGCAGAGTCTACCCTTCACTACACCCTGCTGAGTCCATCCTTCACTGCACCCTACAGAGCGCCACCCCCAACTGCACCCTGCAGCGCCCACCCTTCACGGCACCCTGCAGACTCCACCCTTCACTGCACCCTGCAAAGTCCCCCCTCCACCACACCCTGCAGAGTCCACCCCACACGGTACACTGCAGAGTGCACCCCTGATCCCACCCAGCAGAGTCCACCCTCACCACACTCTGCAGAGTCCACCCTCCACCGTACACTGCAGAGTCCACACTCCACACCGCACTCTGTAGAGTCCACACTCCACTGCACACCACAGAGTCCACCCTCCACTGCACCCTGCAGAGTCCACCCACCACCACACCCTGTACAGTCCACCCTTCACCGCACCCAGCAGAGTCCACACTCCACAGCACCCTGCAGAGTCCAACATACACTGCACCCTGCCGAGTCCACCTTCCACCGCACAGTGCAGAGTCCACCCTTCACTACACCCTGCAGAGTCTACCATTCACTGCACCCTGCAGAGTCCACCTTCCACTGCACATTGTAAAGTCCACCCTTCACTGCCATACTGCAGAGTCAGCTTTTTCACACTGCACCCGAAGAGTCCACCTTCCACTGCACCCTGAATACCCCCACCTTCCTCTGCACTCTGTAGAGTCCACCTTTCACTGTACCATTCTAATACAGGACCCTGTTTTTCATTCCGTGCATGCTGCTGAGTTCTGTACGGGAGTTGAGACACTTAAAGACAGTCCCAAATTGGCCTGCTAGTAAGTCTCCCCTGTCTAGGAGTTTGTCTTCAGATGCAACTTGTTCGATGGGAGAGATGGAAAGAAAGGGCAGAGCCTTATCTTCAGGGTGCTCAGTCTGGGGCGAGGTGCCTGGCAACCCCCACATCGCTTGGCCATTTTCCTGTTGCAGTCTGATTTATGATTTGGCCCACCTTCTTTTGAGGTCCTTGGTGGACCCAACATACCATGAGTCTGGGTGGTTCTGACATCTGATGACGTAGATGGCATTTTCTGTCGAACACAGGTGAGGTGCTGTCTGATGGGCCAGTAGCGCCCATCCCATGGGCTTCTTAGCCCCATCAGGTCACTGGAATGTGCACAAAGGGTCACATTGGTGGGCACAGCATACAAAAAATCCAGGTCTGTTCATAGGTCCATGGACAGGATGGCGACGTGGTACTGTAGGTTTGTACATATCTGTCAAGTTGCGTCTTCTCCTATCAGCACTAATGAGCATTTTTTCAGGGAAAATGGTCCTGTTTTTTGGATTGGAATACAGGATGTGTAAATTTTGTTTAATAATTTGTCTTTTAGATGGTAACCTTGGGTCATACTGAGTGACCCAAGCCAATTTCTTGGGTTTGGGTTGTCTCCCTTGCCTGATGAGAACACCTTGGTCTCTCTGTTACTCCAATTTTGAGTTGTTCAAATGCTGCCTCAAATTTCCAACCAGCGATTGTAAAATACTTGGCATACTCTCTGAGTCTGTCATCTTCACTGCATAACATTCTCAGCCTGGCGCCATCACCTGTTAGAAGACCATTGAACAGTGAAGGAGGGTGACAACTGTTCTGTGGATGGTAACTATGGCGATGTTTTGGAAAGGACATCTGTCTTTATGACACCATCAACTCTTAAAAGTTTCATATCCAAATATTCTACGTGTCTGTCAAATTTTACGGTCCACTTAATATTTGGCGGATTCAGTTCATCCAAGTGTTTGCAGAATGATTCACGGTCCTCACTGTTGGGAAGAATAGTAATAACCATCATCTCGATACCTGCTCCAATCTAGGCATTTAAGCTCTTTGCGTTGTTCAGGTTCATCTAGAGAGGAAAGCAAAGGGACTGAGCAATCTTGCGTAAGTTTGTTGTCTAAGCTGCCCATGAAGACATCAACAAAGTCACAAGCATGACAGGGTCCCATGGCAGTACTATGGTTTGGCTTGGCAAAGACAGTCTTTCCCTCTCCATCTGTGTAGGCTGAGCAATTGTTATCGAGGGCAATTTTTAAACCCTCAACAATGCAACATTCCAGTACCTGCAAAGGTGAGGGATTCTCTCTCAGAGCTTCTTTGACAGTGGGAATACCATACCCATGTTGTTGTCCACATTGGGGAAAGGGCTACCACGTCACAGACAGCAAATGTGGCTGTCGGGGCAGGAGGCTGTAGCACTCGTTGATCAGATCCACCTTCTGCAGGAATTCCTTCAAATCAATGATCTGATACGGTAGAAAATGGGCGAGATGAGCAATAGCTTGTTGTACAAACTTAGACAGTGGTTAATTAGGAGTGCCTGACCCAGAAAGCAAAAAATCTGTAAGGGAAAGGTTTTTGTTTGTGTGTTTTTTTACAAGAGGTTTGATGTGACCCGGACGGACATGTGAATTTGGAGTTATAAAGTCTGCTATGTCGTCAGTCAGTGTCCCTTCTCTCTTCCACTTTGTTTATCCAGGAGTTCACTTTGCTGACAGTTTCTTGGTGGGGTTAGTTTCAACTACGTCCTAGTAGTGACTGTTATTTACTTCATCAGACTAATTTGATCATCAGCGTCTAGGGGAGTGATCACTGCAACTCCTGTTTTGTCAGCATATCTGCATGCTGCAATTTTGGTCATAGGCAAATTACAGAGCTCTGAGATGGCTTTCTGTTGGCCACTGGTGAGATCGTCCCTAATTCTTCGTCTGTTGCAGGTGGCAAGAATATGTTGTGAACAGGCTTCAATGAAGTCTTCCAAAGCTGCGTCCCTCTTAGGTGCCTGTTTTGTGGTTAACTTGTACTAAGGTCTCTTTACAAAGGTTTCCTCCTCATCAAGGCTTTCTTGAGTTCCACCTTCTTCACACCTCCTTCTTTTCCTGTAATGTCTGGTGGCGGTGCCATCGGAAGCGTTTTGCCCAATTGTATGTGCCTATCAGCTGATCAGGTATGTCAACTGGTTCTTTGGGTGTAGGGGCAAAGTAATCAGGTAAACGGCAGATACTGATTTGATCTGTAGACAGTTCTACATAATCTGCCAATACAATTGGATCAGATTTTCTCAAATCTTCCACTGAAGAACATATTCAGTAGTATTGAATGCATTTCTGATCTTGGTACTTTTACTATCAAAGCATCTATTTTTGTGTCTGTTCCTCCTGTGAGGTCTTTTGTCAGGAAAACTGTTTTCCTTCATATTTATCTTACTGTATTTGAAAGATGTAATCTTTTTACAACCACCATTTTGAAACAATGGAGTGGAGACAGGGTTGTCGTCAGAGTCGCACAATCGCTGAAGTTTCTTATCAGGTCTCCTCTTGATTGAAGCAATTGTTGGTGCCAACTCAGTTTTGACACAAGCTCCAATGGTGGACAATTGTTGTGGACCAAACACAGTGTTCCTAAACAGTTCCATTTCTTCAGAAGTAGTAGAAATGACAGTTTCCGCTTCTGAAATGAGAGAGTCCGATTAAAGAGCTGGCATGGTTGGGAGTCTTAGCAATCTGGTCACAAAGAGAGGTATTTGTCTGCCATGCTAAACTGAATTTAAGTCTAAGACCCATGGGAATGATTTTTTTTCTCTCTGCAATTACACAGAATTTTTTTTTCAACCTAGTAGACTGAATTTTCAACAGGAGATTCTTGTACAATGGCAAAACTCCGGATCTATGGCAGTCTTCCATCAGGGCCAGCAAGAAAAATAATCCTTGCAAGGAAAAGTATTTATGTCAATTTTTCCAAATGCCGGCACCGTCCAACAGAAGATACGACGAACAGATAAAGAAGGATAGTGATGAACAATAAGTCGTCAACACACTGCCAACAGAGTTCGTATTTTCATTCCAAGCTTTCGCCAAAAGGCTTGTTCAGGAACCGATGGTACTTACATCTCCTTAGCAGCAATGATATCAATATTATTGACGTCATAGTGGACTACATCAATTGAAAAACGACGTCACATTTTTTTTTTTTTTTTACTGTAGTTTCACCTTCCACCACACCCTGTAGAGTCCCAACAGTGAGGACCGTGAATCATTCTGCAAACACCTGGATGAACTGAATCCGCCAAATATTAGTGGACCGTAAAATTTGACAGACAGGTAGAATATCTGGATATGAAACTTTCAATAGTTGATGGTGTCATAAAGACAGATGTCTTTTCCAAACATTGCCATAGTTACCTTCCAAAGAACAGTTGTCACCCTCCTTTAGTTTTCAAGAGTCTTCTAATAGGTGATGGCGCCAGGCTGAGAATGTTATGCAGCGAAGATGACAGACTACAAGACAGACTCAGAGAGTATGCCAAGTATTTTACGATCGCTGGTTGGAAATATGAGGCAGCACTTGAACAACTCAAAAGGAGAGCTAACAGAGACCGAGGTGTTGTCATCAGGCAAGGGAGACAACCCAAACCCAAGAAATTGGCTTGGGTCACTCAGTATGTCCCAAGGTTACCATCTAAAAGACAAATTATTAAACAAAATTTACACATCCTGTATTCCAATGAAAAAAAAAAACAGAACCATTTTCCCTGAAGAAATGCTCATTGGTGCTGATAGGAGAAGACACAACTTGACAGATATGTACAAACCTACAGTACCACGTCGCCATCCTGTCCATGGACCTATGAACAGACCTGGATTTTTTGTATGCTGTGCCCACCAATGTGACCTTTGTGCACATTCCAGTGACCTGATGGGGCTAAGAAGCCCATGGGATGGGCGCTACTGGCCCATCAGACAGCACCTCACCTGTTCGACAGAAAATGCCATCTACGTCATCAGATGTCAAAACCACCCAGACTCATGGTATGTTGGGTCCACCAAGGACCTCAAAAGAAGTGGGCCAAATCATAAATCAGACTGCAACAGGAAAATGGCCAGCGATGTGGGGTTGCCAGGCACCTCGCTCAGACTGAGCACCCTGAAGATAAGGCTCTGCCCTTTCTTTCCATCTCTCCCATCGAACAAGTTGCATCTGAAGACAAACTCCTAGACAGGGAGACTTATTGGCAGGCAAATTTGGGGACTGTCCTTTAGGGTCTCAACTCCGTCCCGTACAGAACTCAGCAGCATGCACAGAATGAAAACAGGGTCCTGTATTAGAATGGTGCAGTGAAAGGTGGACGCTATAGAGTGCAGTGGAAGGTGGGGTATTCAGGGTGCAGTGGAAGGTGGACTCTTTGGGTGCAGTGAAAAAGCTGACTCTGCAGTATGCAGTGAAGGGTGGACTTTACAATGTGCAGTGGAAGGTGGACTCTGCAGGGTGCAGTGAGTGGTGGACTCTGCAGGGTGCAGTGGAGGGTGGAGGGTAGGGCTCTGCAGTGTGCAGTGGAGTGTGGACTCTGCAGGATGCAGTGGAGGGTGGACTCTGAAGGGTGCAGTGAAGGGAGGATTCTGCAGGGTGCTGTGGAAGGTGGACTCTGCAGGGTGCAGTGTATGTTGGACTCTGCAGGGTGCAGGGAAGGGTGCACTGTACAGGATGTGGTGGTGGGTGGACTCTGCAGGGTGCAGTGGAGGGTGGACTCTGCAGTGTACGGTGGAGTGTGGACTCTGCAGGGTGCAGTGGAGGGTGGACTCTGCAGGGTGCAGTGAAGGGAGGATTCTGCAGGGTGCTGTGGAAGGTGGACTCTGCAGGGTGCAGTGTATGTTGGACTCTGCAGGTGCAGTGGAGTGTGGACTCTGCAGGGTGCAGGAAGGGTGCACTGTACAGGATGTGGTGGTGGGTGGACTCTGCAGGGTGCAGTGGAGGGTGGACTCTGCAGTGTACGGTGGAGGGTGGACTCTGCAGAGTGTGGTGGAGGGTGGACTCTGCTGGGTGGGATTGGGGGTGCACTCTGCAGTGTTCCGTGAGGGGTGGACTCTGCAGGGTGTGGTGGAGGGTGGGACTTTGCAGGGTGCAGTGAAGGGTGGAGTCTGCAGGGTGCCGTGAAGGGTGAGCGCTGCAGGGTGCAGTTGGGGGTGGCGTTCTGTAGGGTGCAGTGAGGGATGGACTCAGCAGGGTGTAGTGAAGGGTAGACTCTGCAGGGTGCCGTTAGGGGGTGGACTCTACAGAGTGCAGTGGAGGGGGGGGGGGGGGGGCTCTGCAGGATGCAGTGTGGGATGGACTCTGCAGGGTGCAGTGAAGGGTGGACTCTGCAAGCTGTAGTGAGGGATCGGACTCTACAGGGTGTGGTGAAAGGTGAAACTACAGTAAAAAAAGAAAATCTTTCCCTGAAGATGGAGTATGGCTGCCTTAATGGCGGGATGAAAAACGGTCATACACACACAAAACTCCACTGCTTGTCTATACAGACAGACAGCGTCCGCGGGAGTATCAGCCTGCGTACGAGAAAGGAAGAAAAAAAAAGAAAATGTGACGTTTTTTCAATTGATGTAGTCTACTATGACGTCAATAGTATTGATGTCATTGCTGCTAAGGAGATGTAAGTACCATCGGTTCCTGAAGAAGCCTTTTGGCGAAAGCTTGGAATAAAAATACGAACTCGGACTGGGATTTGTGACGGAGATATGTGGCGGTGCTTTTGAAACTTTATGTGATGATAGTCTAGTGTGCCTGTGTGTGTTTTTCTTCTCAAGTGTGCCATTTGGCGTTACGGTGAATAGTTTTGATGAGAAGTTGCAAGATGAATATTTCGCGAGGCACACCGGACATTAACACGGGATTTTAATACTGCCTGTGTTATTATTTGGACTAGCATGAGTTCATCTATTTCAAAATATTTCACAAACAAAGTGAATAGTTACAAGCGTAAGCCGTCCTCTACGTCCTCAGACAGCTGTGCTAGTCCAACAGAATCCTACCCTCCTGATAGCAAGAAGCAGGAAACGAAAAAAACAGAAAACAGAGCTGAGCCCAGACTGCAGTTTAGACATGGAGGAACTGAAAACAAACTTAGAATGTATAAAGGAAAAATTAACGTTCATGTATACTATGAAAGATGACATCCAAGCTCTCAGAGAAGAGATATCAAAAATCTCGGACACTATGACCCGTAGGGTGGACATTTTGGAGGGGACGCTATTTGAACTTCAGCAAGATAAGGACAGGCTGGCGGAGGATGTGAAACAGCTGAAGAGGGACAATACTTCGCTGCGCTCCCAACTGGAAACGGCCAGGAGGGAGAATCGAGACCTGACGGTAGCCCAGAACGACATGGAGCAGCACGGTCGTTTGTGGAACGTGAGGGTGCACGGGATCAAGGAGGGACAGCGGCCTGGAACGGAGACGGTGGGCAGACTGCATTCAAAAATGTGTGGACGTTTTTACCAAGAAAATGGTGTGTCTGTGCGTTCTGAGGACATTGAGATCGCTCATCGTGCAGGGAGACCGAGGGGAACGACGGTGGACGGGGACCACAGCAAACCAAGACCCATTCTTCTTCGTTTTTTCTCTAGGCAAAAAAAGTCTGAAGTTATACACAGTAGAAAGAAACTTAAACAAACTGGCATATCAGTCAACGAGGACTTGACCATGGCGAACTATAAACTTTTAAAGCAAGCAGCCAACCATTCTGCAATAATGTCAGCCTGGTCAACCAACGGAAAACTTATCGCGAAGCTGAAGAATGGTGTCACCACGCGACTGACAGTAGGTACTGACCTTAATCAACAGATACAATCAAAAACGAATCTTTAAAAAATCCATACAACCTTACATACAGATGGACAAATAGACCTCTCTCTCTCTCTCTCTCTCTCTCTCTCTCTCTGCAGTTGTCTACAAATACACACGCGCGCGCAGATACGCACGCATTGTCAGCATAGAGCATGTTTGTAGGTATTTTGATGTACCTGTGGGCGCCGTAGTTTGTGTCAGTACATTTCGTTATAGATGATGCATTGTGGGGTAGGGGGAGGGGGGGGGGGGGGGGGGGGGGGGGGGTTTGAAATCAACCACTGTATATCTTTTAAGGTGACTCATAGAAGAATTTCCTTCCCAACCCTCCAGTCTTAATTTTATGTCTTTACACTGTAAGTTGGCTGGGGACACTAGAATGATTCCGTTTTGATTCCTCTAATCTGTGGTTGGTTTAAAATCGGTAAACTTTTCTGTTTATTCATGTATTTTCCATCGGTGACTTATGTGCACTGGTGTTTGCCAGCAGATAGGTATGTGTCTATATTTTGACATGATTCTGACTAGTGCCAGTCTTCTACCACAGTTTAAGAACACAACGAGCTCGGACACACACGTGCGCGCGCGCGCGCGATCGCACGCAGGCAGGCACACACATGCAGGCACGCAGGCACACACATGCACACTGACTTGATCAGATTTTTTGGTGGTGTATATATATATATTTTTTTTTTTTTTTCTAAAGGTTTTCAAGAAGTGTCCAGAAAAGGTTTGTATTGTTGTTGTTGTTGTTGTTTGTTGTTTTTTTTCTAAATCTTTATGTTTCTGATTTTAAGGTAATCTGTTGCATTCCATGTTGGAAACTTTGTCATCGGTTTGTGTCTTTTTTCCAGTTGTAAATATGTTAGACTATGTCATGCAAAATAGTCTAAGATTACCTTTGATTACATCAGTCAGATATGTAAATTATGAACCTATTTTTTTTTTTTGCTCTTTGTTGCTCTTTGTCTGTCTGTCTGTCTGTCTGTCTGTCTGTCTGTCTGTCTCTCTCTCTCTCTCTCTCTCTCTCTCTCTCTCTCTCTCTCTCTTGGTCATCTCTCATGGAAATGGTTGTCCTGTTTAAAAATATTAGTTGAGAATAGTCCTTCTCGCTTTGAGCGAGGGCAGCATTTTTCTTTCTTTCTCTTTTTTTTACGTTTTTTTTTTTTTTTTTTTTTTTTTTTTTTTTTTTTTTTTTTTTTGATGCTCTAGATGGTTATGTGATTTCTCTTAGATGTGTATGTGTGTGATGAAATACATTTGGGAACGGCAATGTGAGACTAGGACTATGATAGAGTCGGAGTGCGCTCGCGCGCGCGCGCGCGCGCGCTCGCTCATTCGCTCGCTCACTCGCTCGCTCGCACTCGCGCTCGCACTCACAGATAAATGAAATTTGGTCAAATAGATGCATAGGGTTTTGCATGTGACAGGGAAGAGTTGGGGGTTTT
The DNA here is from genome assembly GCA_016801955.1 of Conus betulinus. NCBI lineage: Eukaryota > Metazoa > Mollusca > Gastropoda > Neogastropoda > Conidae > Conus > Conus betulinus. The sequence goes on along the minus strand of JADBJO010017004.1, from coordinate 1,277 downwards.
GTCTGTTTGTTTGTTTGTTTTTTTTTTGTTGTTTTGTTTAGTTTGTTTTTCCTCGTCCTCTGTCTGTGTGTCTGTCTGTCTCTCTCTCTCTCTCTCTCTCTCTCTCTCTCTCTTCCTCCTCTCTCTCTCTCTCTCCCTCTCTTCAGTCCTTTTTGTAGTGGAAAATCATACTACAGTTTGGGGGGGGGGGGGGGGGGGGGGGAGACACGATAGATGTGCTGATGCGCGAACGGATACACGCACGCGCGCGCGTGCTCGTCCCCCGCCCCTCCCCCGCACACACGCGCACACTCTCTCTCTCTCTTCCCTCTCTCTCTCACACACACGCACGCGCGCGTGCGCGCGCGCGCATGCACACACGCACACACTGATTTGATCAGATTTTGTGGTGGTTTTCTGAACGGTTTTCAAGAAGTGTCCAGAACAATGGTTCTGTTGTTGTTGTTGTTTTCTCCTTTAAGGAGGCTTCTGATTTTAAGGTAATCTGTTGCATATCCATATTGGAAACTTTGTCATTGGTTTGTATCTTTTTCCAGCTATAAATATGTTATTTAGATTATGTCATGCAAAACGGTCTACGATTACCTTTGAATACATCTGTCAGATATGTAAATTATGAACCTGTTATCCCTTTTTCCGGTTGCTCTCTGTCTCTGTCTGTCTGTCTCTCTATTTCTCTCTTGGTAACCTCTCATGGAAATGGTCGTATGTTTAAATATCAGTTGAGAATAGCCCTTCTCACTATGAGCGAGGGCGGCATTTTTCTTTACTTCGCTTTTTTTCACGTAATGTTTTGATGTTCTAGACAGTTAGCTGATTTCTTTCAGATGTGTATGTGTTTGACGAATGTATAAAATAAGAACAACCATATGAGATTGGGATTGTGATAAAGTTGGAACACACAACGCGTGCGCGTGCGCACACACACACATACACACGCAGATGTAAATTGAATTTGATCAAATGAATCAATTAGGTTTTACATGTGACAGGGAAGAGGAGTCCTTTTTTTTTTTTTTTTTTTTTTTTTTTTTTTTTTTTTTGCACTCTCTCCCTTTCTCTCTCTCTCTCTCTCTCTCTCTCTCTCTCTCTCTCTCTCTCTCTCTCTCTTTTTTTTTTCTTTTTTTTTTTTTTTTTTTCTCTCTCTTTTTTTTTTTTTTTTTTTTTTTTTTTTTTTTTTTAACCTGTACTTGTGTTCATCAATTTAATCTGAGCAATTTTTTTCCCAATTCCCCTCATCCCACTCCTTCTCCTATCTATCTCGATCTTTTCTGTAT
>JADBJO010017003.1:37500-38917 GCA_016801955.1 Conus betulinus | reverse complement strand
CTGCCAACAGACCACCTGGGTGTTAAAGCAATGATCTTATAGACTGTAGTGCCTTCACTGCCAATAGACCACCTGGTGTTAAAGCATGATCTTATAGACTGTAGATGTCTTCACTGCCAACAGACCACCTGGTGTTAAAGCAATGATCTTATAGACTGTAAATGCCTTCACTGCCAACAGACCACCTGGTGTTAAAGCAATGATCTTATAGACTGTAAATGCTTCACTGCCAACAGACCACCTGGTGTTAAAGCAATGATCTTATAGACTGTAGATGTCTTCACTGCCAACAGACCACCTGGTGTTTAAAGCAATGATCTTATAGACTGTAAGTGCCTTCACTGCCAATAGACCACCTGGTGTTAAAGCAATGATCTTATAGACTGTAGATGTCTTCACTGCCAATAGACCATTTGGTGTTTAAGCAATGATCTTATAGCAATGCCTCTTGTAGACTGTAAGCATGCCTTCACTGCCAATAGACCATTTGGTGTGTGCAGCAATTGGTGTTGCCTTCAGCAATGATTTGGTGTTTGCATAGATAGACTGTAGATGCCTTCACTGCCAATAGACCATCTGGCGTTGCAGCAATGATCTTGTAGTTTTATTTGTTTTGAAGTCATGTACTATGACTGATGGCAGAAATTGAAAGACATGTTCAAAAGGAATTTGAAGTAACTTCGCCGGGTTAACATGGACAAACAGTCTTGGAATGTATTTGTCCACATTAATGTCTTGTAAATCGTTTTTAACATTTGTTTATTTATGCTTCTGGAATGGAATACATTGTTAGCGGCTGTATGTCATATGTATGTATGTATGTATGTATGTATGTATGTATGTATGTATGTATGTATGTATGTATGTATGTGTATGTATGTATGTATGTGTGTGTATGTATGTGTGTATGTGTGTATGTGTTTACGTATGTACGTGTGTATGTGTTTAAGTATGTGTGTATGTGTGTATGTGTATGTATGTGTACGTGTTTACGTATGTGTGTATGTGTGTGTATGTATGTGTCTATGTGTATATATGTATGTATGTATGTATGTATGTATGTATGTATGTATGTATGTATGTATGTATGTATGCATTTGTGGAACACGAACAAAGGACATGCATGATGCACGGAACCTCCAGTTTCGTTCATCGATTTGCCGTGGTCTCTTTTTCGTTCTTTTCATGAAAAATAATATTTGCAGATGTAAAACAGTAGAATGCAATTACATTATATCAAATGGGATATGAATACACCATATACTGTAATATTAAAAAAAGGTTATAGCTATGTGCATACAAATTATACAGTATATGTTGTTTATAGCCCAGTCGACCGCTAAGGGCCACATCAGGGTTGTGGCATACAAGTTTTACCACGTTATAACAATGTCTATGCTTAATATATACAAGGATG
>JADBJO010017003.1:0-32500 GCA_016801955.1 Conus betulinus | reverse complement strand
ATTCCATACCAGATACTGATATCAGTTTATTCCATACCAGATACTGAAATCAGTTTTCCATACCATATACTGATATCAGTTCATTCCATACCATTATACTGATATCAGTTTATTCCATACCATATACTGATATCAGTTTTATTCCATACCATTATACTGATATCAGTTTATTGCATACCATACCATTATACTGATATACAGTCAGTTTGCATACCAGATACTGATATCAGTTTATTGCATACCATATACTGATATCAGTTTAATCCATACCAGATACTGATATCAGTTTTTAAAGCCCATGTCATCAGGTTCAATAATGGATGCTACTGTGTCTAGAAAATCGGTCTTTTTGCCATCTTTTGAGAGCTAAAGAAAAAAAAAAAAAAAAAACCACGATGTACACCTTTTTCAGCTTGTTTTGTGTTGAGAGCAAAGAACAGAATTTCTGGCTTGCCAAAGCAAGGAACAAACAAATGCATCGAAGAGTCATGAGACTTTCTCTTCGTCTTTAGTTTTCGTTGGTTTTTTAATGTTCTTTGTCCTGCGTGAGTCAGAATCAATAGGTCGAATCGTGTTGTGTGTTATTATGATTGTTTCATAATTCGTTTGGCGGCTCAGACATTCTGCTCTCGCACTTGCTTCAATTTCCGCCCACCGTCATCCACGTTGAAACCAACCAAACAAATGACAAGACAAAACACACGACGCGTTTCGACCTCTTTGGTCTTCTTCGGGCAAGCTAAACAACATTGAGGAAAATAAAAAGAAAGAACGATCAAACACCTACCTTGCCAGACTGGGTGTAAAAATAACTTGTTTTTGTTTTGTTGGTTTGTTCCTAATTTTATCCTAGTATACAAAATACCTGTCCAAATTCGGCTTGTTTAGACAGATGCGTTCAACACACGCCGATTGTCTTCAGTTAGGAATTCTGTGTATTGAAACTGTCTTTCTTGCTATGAATTTGAGCTAATTGTCATTTCCATGTTGTCTAGACGAAGCTATTGTCGTTAGACTGTGGCGACATTTCATTATCTGTCTGTCTGTCTTTAAATAAAGATGGAACGGGAATAAAATCGGAGGAGATGCCTACGCAAATACTGCAGTAATATCTTCTTTTTTTTCTTTTTTTTTTTTTCTTTAGCATAAGGCTTGTCAGGTCAGGTGTGACGTCTCCCCCCGAACCCCTACCCTAGGTAACGAGCAGACTACACTGAGAGTTACCTTACCTTGATGTTGCACTGTTCATACTCCGCTAGAGTTACCTCACCTTGATACTGCACTCTTCATACTCCACTAGAGTTACCTCACCTTGATGTTGCACTGCTCATACTCTACTAGAGTTACCTCACCTTGATGTTGCACTGCTCATACTCTACTAGAGTTACCTCACCTTGATGTTGCACTGCTCATACTCTACTAGAGTTACCTCACCTTGATGTTGCACTGCTCATACTCCGTCAGAGTTACCTCACCTTGATGTTGCACTGCTCATACTCTACTAGAGTTACCTCGCCTTGATGTTGCACTGCCCATACTCTGCCAGAGTTACCTCACCCAGAGTTACCTCACCTTGATGTTGCACTGCTCATACTGCTCATACTCTCACCTAGAGTTACCTCTCATACTCCGCCAGAGTGATGATGTTGCACTGCTCATACTCTACTAGAGTTACCTCACCTTGATGTTGCACTGCTCATACTCCGCCTCACCTTGATGTTGCACCTCACTAGAGTTACCTCACCTGATGTTGCACTGCTCATACTCCACTAGAACTACCTCACCTTGATGTTGCACTGCTCATGTTGCACTGTTCATACTCCACTGTCACTGTTCATACAGTCATGTTCAGTGTGTCTGCCCCAATCAGAGCTTCCAGCTTGGAGTCGTTCACGGTGGCACAGCGGTAGGGGGGTTTTGTGACCTTGAAAATAGCAAGAGATGTGACGTGAACATAAGAAGGAAATTTGGAGATAACAAGCAAGCAAAGAAAAAGAAAAACGAAAGAGCAAAGATGTGTGTTTTTTGAACGGAAATCTGAAGAGAGGCAGTGAACTGTAAACGGTAAACAACAAACAGGTCGGTGGCTCTTGCTCCCATGAGGAAATAATGACAGGCCCATGACTCCAGACCAATGCTGTTGACGACATCCAGCGGCCTAGCAGAAATGGCAGACAGCACAGAGCTGCAGAACAAACGAGGACACATTGCCCACACAAAGGATGTTCCAGTCTTGCGCATACACCCAGTTTTCTGACACGTCCATGCAGCAACTGGAGAACTTCTTCTTCTTCTTCTTCTTCTTCTTCTTCTTCTTCTTCTTCTTCTTCTTCTCCTCCTCCTCCTCCTCCTCCTTCTTCTTCTTCTACTTTTCCTCCTCCTCCTCCTCCTCCTTCTTCTTCTACTCCTCCTCCTTCTTCTTCTACTCCTCCTCCTCCTCTTCTTCTTCTTCTACTCCTCCTCCTCCTCCTCCTCCTCCTCCTCCTCCTCCTCCTCCTCCTCCTCCCTCCTCCTCCTCCTTCTTCTTCTTCTTCTTCTTCTTTCTTCTTCTTCTTCTTCTTCTTCTTCTTCGTACAGTCTACGGTTGTCTGTCAAATGAGTGGAAATGCGTTGTGCTGCCGTTACGCCGCGCGCGCGCGCGCGCACACACACACACACACACACACACACACACACACACACACACACACACACACACACACACACACACACAATGGCCACGATACACAGTGCACACTCTCACTCACTGATGAAGAAAATGGTTATGATACACAGCTCACTCTCTCTCACTCACCGATGAAGACAATGGCCACGATAAAAAGTGCACACTCTCATTCACCGATGAAGACAATGGCATGATACACAGCGCACACTCTCTCTCACACTCACCGATGAAGACAATGGCACGATACACAGCGCACACCTCTCTCTCTCACTCACCGATGAAGACAATGGCCACGATACACAGCACACACTCTCACTCTCTCACCGATGAAGACCATGGCCATAGCACACAGCGCACACACTCTCTCACTCACTGGTGAAGACAATGGTCATGGCACACAGTGCACTCACTCTCACACCGATGAAGACCATGGCCATAGCACACAGCGCACTCTCTCTCACTCACTGGTGAGACAATGGTCATGGCACACAGTGCACACTCTCACTCACCGATGAAAACAATGGCCATGGCACTCAGTGCACACTCTCACTCACTCACCGATGAAAACAATGGCCACGATACACAGCGCACACTCTCTCTCACTCACCGATGAAGACAATGGCCACGACACACAGCGCACACTGCGTGACTCACCGATGACGACAATGATTATGGTACACAGCGCACACTCTCTCTCTCACCGACCGATGAAAACAATGGCCATGGCACTCAGTGCACACTCTCACTCACTCACCGATGAAAAACAATGGCCACGATACACAGCGCACACTCTCTCTCACTCACCGATGAAGACAATGGCCACGACCACACAGCGCACACTGCGTGACTCACCGATGACGACAATGATTATGGTACACACAGCGCACACTCTCTCTCACTCACCGATGAAGACAATGGCCACAATACACAGCGCACACTCTCTTTCACTCCCGATGAAGATAATGCCCACGATACACAGCGCACACTCTCTCAATCACCGATGAAGACAATGGTTATGATTCACAGCGCACACTCTCCCTCACTCACCGATGAAGACAATGGCCACGGCACATACCGCACTCTCTCTCTCACTCACCGATGAAGACAATGACTGTGATGACAAAACGCACACTCTCTCTCACTCACCGGTGAAGACAATGGTTGTGATACAAAACGCACACACTCTCTCACTCACCGATGAAGACAATGGCCATGATGCACAGCGCCATCTGGAAGATGCAGACCAGCTGCAGCGCCACCTGGATCATCTGGTAGAGTCCACAGCCGCCCTGCCCCAGAGCCTGTAGCAGAGGCTCGATGTCAAAACCTTCAGTGGTGCCAGCATGGCCGCCCTCCGCAGCCTTGCTCTTCTCTGTTGGTGCCATCTTCCTCTTCCTAACGTCTGTCTTCTGTAGCCTGTGTGTGTGTGTGTGTGTGTGTGTGTGTGTGTGTGTGTGTGTGTGTGTGTGTGTGTGTGTGTGTGTGTGTGTGTTATGCAATGTTTCTTCTTCTGTTGGAGTTTTTAAAACTTATTTCTTCTTCTTCTTCTTCTTCTTCTTTCTTCTTCTTCTTCTTCTTCTTCTTCTTTCTTCTTCTTCTTCTCTTTGCCTTTCTTTTCTTAACCTGTATATTAATTTGGTTTCAATTTCTCCTTTCTTCTTATCCTAATGTTGCTTTTATTTCCTGTAGTTTTCTCTCTCCTCTTCCTTCAAACAACCTGGTCAGTCGTTCCGAGAGGTGAGAGTTATAAGCTCCAAATTAACGCTGTCTGCGTGTGTAACATGCTTGTTGGCCAGCTCCTCAGATTTATACTCATGCATGTTCAATTCAAAACCTGCTTCTTCACGCGTTTCAGTCATCACAGGAATTGCTGTCTCTGCGGTAGCATTGTCAAACGCGTACAATTTGACATCCGCACATCCTCACACCCGCGCGAGCGCGCTCACATACACACACGTATACATATGCGCGCGCCACACACATATACACGAACGCGCACACACACATATACACATCCACACATGCATGTAGACACACAGACACACAGACACAAATAGACAGACAGACAGACAGACAGACAGACAGACAGACACTCACTCACACACACACACACACACACACACACACATACACACACACACACCACACACACACACACACACACACACACACACACACACACACACACACACACACGCGCACGCGCGCGCGCGCGCGCGCGCGCGCGCGCGCACACACACACCACACACACACAAATACGCATGCGCGCACATGCACGCACGAACGCACACACACTCGCACGCACACACACACACACACACACACACACACACACACACACACACACACACCACACACACACACACACACATAGTGAGTGACGTACAGACAGACAGAGACACAGACTGACAGACACAGACACGCAGAGGCGGAGATGCGGATTGTCCTGGTTTATTGACCTAATGAGCCCTGACAAAGGGGTGCGTGAACACTGTATATCAGGTGAAAACATGTAGGTGACACACTGCACAATCCAACAACACAGGCACAACCTTTTCTGTGTTATGTCAGAGCGGTTGAAGATAGGCGAAAGGAGAACTAAAGGACACAGGAAGGGGGAATAAGCGTGGCGAAAGGAGAACTAAAGGGGAAAGGGAGGGGGAGTAAGCGTGGCAGGCAGGCTGAGACCATCACCCGGGTTCCGTGTGTGAACGCACGCATAACATCCCGCACACACATAAAATCCCATCACCAACTTTCGGGAGAGAAGGCCAGTTTGTCCGTTGATATGGATGACACGTTACACATAGCATGCACCCTGCGTGAAAAATAGAAATAATGAAGGAAGTAAGAAAATTGGGTGAACGATATTAAACGATATTGACTGGATGACACGGGAAACGACGGAATGAAGCGCCAGCTGGCAGCTCTTCAGTCGGCACTACCCAGGTAGGCAGCCTGTTGTGTAAACGAGTGTGGACCGCAGAGCGCTTAGAGCTAGGTCTCTAGCCCAGGATAGGCACTATATAAGAATTCATAATGATGATGATGAAGTCCGGTGACCTCATTTGCAGGACCATCATGCCGAGTCAAGTTGCTGACCACAACGTGTCCTGTGTTAGGGGCTGTCCTTACAATGCAGACAACGTGTCATGTGTTGGGGGCTCTCCTTACAGAGGAGACAACGTGGTCCTGTGTTAGTGGCTGTCCTTACAGAGGAGACAATGCGTCCTGTGTTAGGGGCTGTCTTTACAGAGGAGACAACGTGTCATGCGTTGGGGGGCTGTCCTTACAGAGGAGACAATGTGTCGGGGGCTGTCCTTACAGAGGAGACAACGTGTCATGTGTTTAGGGGCTGTCCTTACATAGGAGACAACGTGTAATGTGTCAGGGGCTGTCCTTACATAGGAGACAACGTGTCATGTGTTGGGGGCTGTCCTTACAGAGAAGAAAATGTGTCCTGTGTTAGGGGCTGTCCTTACATAGGAGACAACGTGTCCTGTGTCAGGGGCTGTCCTTACATAGAGACAACGTGTCCTGTGTTAGGGGCTGTCCTTACAGAGGAGACAACGTGTCCTGTGTTAGGGGCTGTCCTTACAGAGGAGACAACGTGTCCTGTGTTAGGGGCTGTCCTTACATAGGAGACAACGTGTCCTGTGTTAGGGGCTGTCCTTACACAGAGAGACAACGTGTCCTGTGTTAGGGGCTGTCCTTACAGAGGAGACAACGTGTCCTGTGTTAGGGGCTGTCCTTACAGAGGAGACAACGTGTCCTGTGTTAGGGGCTGTCCTTACATAGAGACAACGTGTCCTGTGTTAGGGGCTGTCCTTACATAGGAGACAAACGTGTCCTGTGTTAGGGGCTGTCCTTTACAGAGGAGACAACGTGTCCTGTGTTAGGGGCCTTACATAGGAGACAACGTGTCCTGTGTTAGGGGCACTCCTTACAGAGGAGACAAAGCAGTGAAGGGGAATGTAGAAGGTGCACAGCTGCTGTGCTGACGTCTCTGGTTAGACCCTTGTCCCCATCGTAACGGATGCAGTCTGTTTGATGTCTGTCTCTTCTCTTCTCCCCCCCTTCCTCTCTCTCTCTCTCTCTCTCTCACACACACACACACACACACACTCACTTGCACTCGCGCGCTCTCATGCACTGACACACACACACACACACACACACACACACACACACACACACACACACACACACACACAAACAACCGAAACAATCTGCACCATCAACTGACCAACGTTCCGCCAAGACTTCAGACGCAACATGTCCGATCAGCGATCAACCCTACGTTACCATCTCAGAGACGCCCGATTCTGTAAACAGTGCAGATCCAGATTTGAAGCAAATCATTTTGACCCTTTGCGATCGGGTATCATCCTTGGAAAGACTGTGCTTCAATATCAAAAGTCAGTGCAGAACGCCAAAATAGAACACCGTTCTACTGTAACCCAGTCAACACGGATGGAAGATGAATGTTCAATACACTCTTTCGCGGAGGTAGCTAGAACGCCTCCACCACCTGGTGCAGCCCAACCATACGTACAGACGGATCCAAAGAAGAAAAGGTAGGCCAAAAATTGCAAGCCCAGAACAAAATCTCTTCAGAAGTCGCCCGCTTCGCATGACGAAATTACTTCGGTTGACACAAATCGCAAAAAGTCGTACTCGGCGTATTCTAAGAAGAATAAGAAAAGAAAGCGAGGAATCAGATCTGCCAAAAGTGCTCATTCTGCATGACTCTGTGCTGAATCACGTACAGCCAAACAGACTAGGTAAATCCTATGATTTCAAAGCCTGCAAAGAAAAAGAACCTCCACTCTGTCAGACAGACACCCAAAACACACTGAAAACTGCCTGTTCTTCTCTTTGACAAGCCAGATGCTGTTGTTATCCACTGTGGCATCAATGATCTTAAAGCCAAAGACGCCAAAGAAGCATGCAATAACCTTACCTCTGCTGTGAAAGGCATGGCCAAAAGACACCCTACAATAAAGTTTGTTGTTAGTAACTCCAACGCCGTAAAAGATTCCAGTCTAGAAGTGAAGAGGCAGCTGTACAACGCAAATCATTTAAAGATATATAGAGATGGTTCACTCCTAGAAGATCACCGGGCAGGTTTAGCTTTTGTAATACCAGCGTTAAAAAAGGAAAAGTCATACTACATTGGCAAAAATCGATCCATCTTTACTGCTGAGCTTATTGCTATTTCTTATGGCTCTCAATTACATAGTTGATTTTCCATTACAGTTTTTTTCAAATCTTATTTTGTGTGGATTTTCAATCGGTATTCTATGCTTTAAGATCATCAGATTTCAAGAAAAAAGACCAAAATTATGTTAGAAATCAGTCAATTAATTCATATCCTAACTTTAAAAGGGACCAACGTCTCCTTCTGCTGGGTTCCTTCACATCTTGGATTTTCTTCAAATGAGTGGGCTGACAAAGTTGCAAAAAAAGGGCGCAAGGCAAGGCACAGAATCCACTGAAATTCATGTTCCTTTATCCATTCAGGAGGGTTATCACTTGCTGGAACAAGCAGTAGGGAGCAGAGTTAACGGCTATACCCCAGAGAAAAGATAGACTCTCCAAGAATATGTATACTGATTCTCATGTTTGGATAACAAATTATATTTGAATCATACTGGCGTAATCATATTCAGACAAATTAGTTCGCTATCTTACGGATAAAACTTAATGCGTTCATCACAAAATACAGCAAAAATGTTAGATGTTTATGTGGTGAACAAATTTCTAGCAAACACATCATTTTTGATGTCAGAGGTTAAGGCCTATCTTACCAGTGATTTCTGAAAATTGTATTGAAGGCGTTTTCAAAAATGCTTCCAGTTTGTTTAATATTGCGAAATGTTTACTTCATAGTCCTGTAGGACATTTGTTATAGACTAGTTGATTGTTATTGTTGTTAATGCTCTTTTTTTTTCCTTAGCCAAGAGACATAAATACATACACACACAATACGGTCCTCTCCCCCCCTCCTCCTCTCCCCCGATCCCCTCCCTCCCTCTCCCCTCCCTCCGTCTAATATCACTATGTGGATAGAGAAGTTAATTGAAGACAACAACACAACAACAACAACAACAAACAACACACACACACACACACACACACACACACACACACACACACACACACACACACACACACACACACACACACACACACACACACACACACCAGCGCGTGCGCGCGTGGACACACAGACGCACAACTGATTGAGAGAGAAAGAGACAATGACAATGACAATGTTTCAATGTTAGGCCTCCAGCCTGTAAACATAGGTACACGTAAACAATGTAGTGGCTATCCAAACAGACGGGTGATAGGAATCAAATTTCTAGCGATAATATGTTCTTTCCTGTGTCTCAGTGCATAAAAAATATACATAGCTACATCATGAATGATTCTGATATCCCTACTACACACAACAAATGTCGGCACTTTACCTCTGTTGACCAGTTTCACCTTTAAATACTTTGACATATATTTATCCCTTAGTAATGCGTAAGCTTCGCATCGAAAGAAAAGTATGTAGCTCATCTTCACTATTCTCATAAAGTGGGCACTGCATATCCTCAGAATCATTTTTTCCTGTAGCGTCTATTTATCTTTAAATCATTTATGCCTAATCTGAATCCAGTGAGTGCTGATCTAAATTTGTTAATGGAGAGAGAGAGAGAGAGAGAGAGAGAGAGAGAGAGAGAGAGAGGAGAGGAGAGAGAGAGAGAGAGAGCACATACACACACACACAAATGATTGAGAGAGAGAGAGAGAGAGAGAGAGAGAGAGAGAGAGAGAGAGAGAGAGAGAGGAGAGAGAGAGACGCAAGACCTGTAGGTGGATCAGGGAGACGTGTCACCTGTAGGATGGTGGATCAGGGAGATGTGTCACCTGTAGGAGTGGATCAGGGAGATGTGTCACCTGTAGGATGGGTCAGGGAGATGTGTCACCGTAGGATGGGTCAGGGAGAGATGTGTCACCTGTAGGATGGGTCAGGGAGATGTGTCACCTGTAGGATGGGTTAGGGAGATGTGTCACCTGTAGGATGGATCAGGGAGATGTGTCACCTGTAGGATGGATCAGGGAGATGTGTCACCTGTAGGATGGGTCAGGGAGACGTGTGTCACCTGTAGGATGGGTCAGGAGATGTGTCACCTGTAGGATGGATCAGGAGATGTGTCACCTGTAGGATGGGTCAGGGAGATGTGTCACCCTGTAGGATGGGTCAGGGAGATGTGTCACCTGTAGGATGGGTCAGGGAGAGACGTGTCACCTGTAGGATGGGTCAGGGAGATGTGTCACCTGTAGGATGGGTCAGGGAGATGTGTCACCTGTAGGATGGGTCAGGGAGATGTGTCACCTGTAGGATGGGTCAGGGAGATGTGTCACCTGTAGGATGGGTCAGAGATGTGTCACCTGTAGGATGGGTCAGGGAGATGTGTCACCTGTAGGATGGGTCAGGGAGATGTGTCACCCTGTAGGATGGGTCAGGGAGATGTGTCACCTGTAGGATGGGTCAGGGAGATGTGTCACCTGTAGGATGGATCAGTCAGTGACCTGTAGGATGTCACCTGTAGGATGGGTCAGGGAGAGATGTGTCACCTGTAGGATGGGTCAGGGAGATGTGTCACCTGTAGGATGGGCCAGGGATATGTGTCACCTGTAGGATGGGTCAGGGAGATGTGTCACCTGTAGGATGGGTCAGGGAGTGTGGGTCACCTGTAGGATGGGTCAGGAGATGTGTCACCTGTAGGATGGGGTCAGGGAGATGTGTGTCACCTGTAGGATGGATGGGTCAGTGTGTCACCTGTAGGATGGGTCAGGGAGATGTGTCACCTGTAGGATGGGTCAGGGAGATGTGTCACCTGTAGGATGGGTCAGGGAGATGTGTCACCTGTAGGATGGGTCAGGGAGATGTGTCACCTGTAGGATGGGTCAGGGAGATGTGTCACCTGTAGGATGGGTCAGGGAGATGTGTCACCTGTAGGATGGGCCAGGAGATGTGTCACCTGTAGGATGGGTCAGGGAGATGTGTCACCTGTAGGATGGGTCAGTGTGTCACCTGTAGATGGGTCAGGGAGATGTGTCACCTGTAGGATGGGTCAGGGAGATGTGTCACCTGTAGGATGGGCCAGGAGATGTGTGTACCTGTAGGATTGGGGGAGATGTGTCACCTGTAGGTCAGTGTGTCACCTGTAGGATGGGTCAGAGTGTCACCTGTAGGATGGGTCAGGGAGATGTGTCACCTGTAGGATGGTCAGGGAGATGTGTCACCTGTAGGATGGGTCAGGGAGATGTGTCACCTGTAGGATCAGGGTCACCTATAGGATGGGTCAGTTTGTCACCTGTAGGATGGGTCAGGGAGATGTGTCACCTGTAGGATGGGTCAAGGAGAGGGTCACCTGTAGGGTCAGATGTGTCACCTGTAGGATGGGTCAGGGAGATGTGTCACCTGTAGGATGGGTCAGGGTCAGATGTGTCACCTGTAGGATGGGGCAGGGAGATGTGTCACCTGTAGGATGGGTCAGGAGAGACTGTGTCACCTGTAGGATGGGTCAGGGAGATGTGTCACCTGTAGGATGGAGGGAGATGGTCACCTGTAGGATGGGTCAGGGAGATGTGTCACCTGTAGGATGGGTCAGGGTCACCTGTAGAGATGTGTCACCTGTAGGATGGGTCAGGGAGAGGTGTCACCTGTAGGATGGGTCAGGGAGATGTGTCACCTGTAGGATGGTCAGGGAGTGTGTCACCTGTAGGATGGGTCAGGGAGATGTGTCACCTGTGGATGGGTCATGGGTTCAGGGAGATGGTGTGTCACCTGTAGGATGGGTCAGGGAGATGTGTCACCTGTAGGATGGGTCAGGGAGATGTGTCACCTGTAGGATGGGTCAGGGAGATGTGTCACCTGTAGGATGGGTCAGGGAGATGTGTCACCTGTAGGATGGGTCAGGGAGATGTGTCACCTGTAGGATGGGTCAGGTAGAGGGGATGTGTCACCTGTAGGATGGATCAGGGTGTGTCACCTGTAGGATGGGTCAGGGAGATGTGTCACCTGTAGGATGGGTCAGGGAGATGTGTCACCTGTAGGAGGCGATGTGTCACCTGTGGGATGGGTCAGTGTGTCACCTGTAGGATGGGTCAGGGAGATGTGTCACCTGTAGGATGGGTCAGGGAGATGTGTCACCTGTAGGGTCAGGATGGGTCAGGGAGATGTGTCACCTGTAGGATGGGTCAGTGTGTCACCTGTACGAGGGATGACGTGTCAGTAGGAGGGTCATGTGTGTCACCTGTAGGATGGGTCAGGGAGATGTGTCACCTGTAGGATGGGTCAGGAGAAATGTGTCACCTGTAGGATGGGTCAGGGATGATGTGTCACCTGTAGGATGGGTCAGTGTGTGGGTCACCTGTAGGATGGGTCAGGGAGATGTGTCACCTGTAGACGGGTCAGGGAGATGTGTCACCTGTAGGATGGATCAGGGAGATGTGTCACCTGTAGGATGGGTCATGTGTGTCACCTGTAGGATGGGTCAGTGTGTGTTACCTGTACGATGGATCAGGAAGACGTGTCACCTGTAGGATGGGTCAGTGTGTCACACTGTAGGATGGGTCAGGGAGATGTGTCACCCTTAGGATGGGTCAGGGATGGGTCAGGAAAATGTGTCACCTGTTGGATGGGTCAGGGAGATGTGTCATCTGTAGGATGGGTCAGTGTGTCACCTGTAGGATGGGTCAGTGTGTCACCTGTAGGATGGGTCAGGGAGACGTGTCACCTGTAGGATGGGTCAGGAGATGTGTCACCTGTAGGATGGGTCAGGATGTGTCACATGTAGGATGGGTCAGGGAGATGTGTCACCTGTAGGATGGGTCAGGGAGATGTGTCAGCTGTAGGATGGATCAGGGAGATGTGTCACCTATAGGATGGATTAGAGAGATGTGTCACCTGTAGGATGGGTCAGAGAGATGTGTAACCTGTGGGATGGGTCAGGGAGACGTGTCACCTGTAGGATGGGTCAGGGAGATGTGTCACCTGTAGGATGAATCAGGGAGATGTGTCACCTGTAGGATGGGTTGCTGAGGTAGAGACAGACAAAACCAGTTGTCAGAGCTGAAGAGACAGCACCACTGTGAAGAACGCATGCCTCATCGTTTTTTTTTTTTTTTTTTTTTTGCAAAGATATGCTTAATAATTTGTTGTTCCCAAGGAGATGTTTCATAGTTTGTTTTTCCCAAAGAGATGCTTCATAGTTTGTTTTTTCCAAAGAGACGCTTCATAGTTTTTTCTCCAAAGAGATGCCTCATAGTTTTTCCCCCCAAAGAGATGCCTCATAGTTTGTTTTTTTCCCAAAAGAGATGCCTCATAATTCCCCCCCTCCCCCCCCAAGAGATGCCTCATAGTTTTTCCCCCAAAGAGATGCCTCACAGTTTGTTTTTTCCAAAGAGATGCCTCATAGTTTGTTTTTACAAAGAGATGCCTTTATAGTAGTTGTTTTTTTTTTCCCAAAGAGATGCTTCATAGTTTGTTTTTCCAAAGAGATGCATAGTTTGTTTTTTTCCAAAGAGATGCTTCATAGTTTGTTTTTCAAAGAGATGCTTTATATATATATATATATATATATATATATATTTTTTAATGAGATGCCTCACATTTAAAGACAGTCTCATGAAGGACAAGAAGGCGAAAATAAAAGCCTGTTGCCACCGTCGCCCTGTTTTACTGTCGTTGAGCGATGACTGCAACATGGCCATTGAACTCCAAAACGACTGTGGCTTTTCTAACATCGAACAGCCTTCTCCCGCGCCTTTAGTGTCTACTTCTAATGCCACCTGTAACCATTTGTGTCAGAGAGGATTAGTATCATTGGAATTGACCATCTTTTGGACATGGGTGGAAGCAACTCAGTCCTATTCAAATCAAAGTGTTTTTGACTAAGTGCCAACAAACTAACTAAATGACAGACTGCTTTATAAACGACTGACAGCCAGTAGGCCTGTGGTGATGTCAGTGATGTTTCTTTATAAATGATTGACAGCCAGTAGGCCTGTGGTGATACCAGTGATGTTTTCTTTATAAACGATTGACAGCCAGTAGGCCTGTGGTGATACCAGTGATGTTTCTTTATAACGATTGACAACCAGTAGGCCTGTGGTGACACCAGTGATCTTTCTTTACTCAGCCCGGCGGACAGTTTTTAACACTCATCTCAAATAGTTTACTGTTTGTATAGAGAACAGATGACAAAAATAGACAGAGAGAGAGAGAGAGAGAGAGAGAGAGAGAGAGAGAGAGAGAGAGAGAGAGAGAAGAGAGAAAGACAGAGTGATGGAGAAAGACAGCAAAAGACACGGTGATAGGGAGACGTGAGAGAGAGAAAGATAGAGACAGAGAAGAAGACAGAAACAGATTCAGTGAAAGAAAGAGATAGAGACAGAGACAAAAAACAGCTGTAGAGAGATAAAAAGAAGAAAACAGCGAGATATAGTTAAACAGAGAGAGAGAGAGAGAGAGAGAGAGAGAGAGAGAGAGAGAGAGGAGAGAGGAGAGAGAGAGAGTGAGAGAGAGAGAGAGAGGAAGGGAGGGAGAGAGAGAAAGGCGGAGAGAGAGAAAGGCGGAGGAGAGGGAGAGAGGAGATGAGACAGACAGACACACAGACAGATAGACAGACATACAGGGACATAGAGAGATAGAGTGAGGCACATGGAAATACAGCTAAAGCCAGAGACAGAGAGAGAGAGAGAGAGAGAAGAGGAGAGAGAGAGAGAGAGAGAGAGAGAGAGAGAGAGGACGGGCCATACACAGACGGAATAATTACTCTCTACAACAGTCTCCTAAAAGTGAACCAGCATGAAGGACACCATAATCAAAAGACAATTAGCGGAGAGAAAAAGACGTGATCTTACATAATAAGGTATCTAGTTTTCCTACAGCCATGACCCTCAAGCTATCGCTGTACATTAGACAGTCCAAACAACCCTGTCGTTCCATTGCACTCCAGCCAACATTTTCCCTTCGTCATTCAGTGACAAGACGGATGTACCACCTGATATGTCATTTCCTAACGACGGAACAGTAAGACGGATGCACCATCTGATATGTCATTTCCTAACGACTGAACAGTAAGACGGATGTACCACCTGATATGTCATTTCTAACGACTGACTGAACAGTAAGACGGATGTACCACCTGATATGTCATTTCCTAACGACTGAACAGTAAGACGGATGTACCACCTGATATGTCATTTCCTAACGACTGAACAGTAAAGACGGATGTACCACCTGATATGTCATTTCCTAACGACTGAACAGTAAGACGGATGTACCACCTGATATGTCATTTCCTAACGACTGAACAGTAAGACGGATGTACCACCTGATATGTTCTTTTGGGATGAAAGAACAAGAAGACGGATGTACCACCTGATATGTTCTTTTGGGATGAAAGAACAAGAAGACGGATGTACCACCTGATATATTCTTTGGGGATGAAAGAACAAGAAGACGGATGTACCACCTGATATATTCTTTTGGGATGAGAGAACAAGAAGACGAATGTACCACCTGATATATTCTTTTGGGATGAAAGAACAAGAAGACGGATGTACCACCTGATATATTCTTTTGGGATGAGAGAACAAGAAGACGGATGTACCACCTGATAATTATGTTCTTTTGAGATGAAAGAACAAGAAAATAGATGTACCACCTGATCTGTTCTTTCAGGTGTGAAAGAACAAGAACAGTGATGAACCACCCCAATATTGCGTTTCCAGGTGATGATTGGAAACAAGATGGATGGACCGTCTGGGGACAGGTCGTTTTCAGGGTGAAAGAACCAGAAGATGGTGGACCACCCAGTAAGTCCCTTCCTGCTGATACAACATCAAGATGGGAAGGACCATCCAATATGGCGTTTCCTGCTGATACAGCATCATGGTGGACACCCAGCAAGCCGTTTCCTGCTGATACAGCATCAAGATGGTGGACCACCCAGTAAGTCGCCTTCCTGCTGATACAACATCAAGATAGGAAGACCATCCAATATGGCGTTTCCTGCTGATACAGCATCAAGATGGTGGACCACCCAGTAAGTCCCTTCCTGCTGATACAACATCAAGATGGAAGACCATCCAATATGGCGTTTCCTGCTGATACAACATCAAAATGGGAGGACCATCCAGTGTGTCGCTTCCTGGTAACTGAACAAGATCAATGGACCACCAATATGTCATTTCCTCGTCACGCAGCAACAGGACGGATGAATTGCCTGATGTGTAGTTTCCTGTTGATACAACAAGATGTATGTGGACCACTCAGTGTTTCCTGTCGATACAACATTAAGATGGATGAACTGCCTGACGTGTAGTTTCCTGTTGATACAAAGATGTATGTGGACCACTCAGTGTTTCCTGTCGATACAACATTAAGATGGATGAACTGCCTGACGTGTAGTTTCCTGTGATACAAGATGTATGTGGACCACTCAGTGTTTCCTGTCGATACAACATCAAAATGGATGAACTGCCTGACGTGTGATTTCCTGATCATAAAAACAAGATGTATGTGGACCACCCGGTGATACAACAATGCTGATTGACTATCCACCATGTCGTTCCCAAATGATACCACAAACAGTAGGATGAACTTCGCGATAGAGACCATACATACGCGTGCATGCGTGCGCACACACTGCACACATGCACGCACACACACACACACATGTACACACACACACACACACACACACACACACGCACACGCACACGCACACCCACACCACGCACCCACGCACGCACGCACGCACGCGCGCACGCACGCCACGCACGCACGCACACACCATACACACACACACACAACTAAAGTAGAAGCACAGTCAATGTTAGGCAGGTACACAAGGTGTGATCGGTGTGCGTTGGCCAATCTGTAGGTCAGACATCAGCTGGTGGTTTCTCTGAAAATCCTTTTTTTTTTTTTTTTTACCTTAGTTATTACTATCATCTTTTAAGTAAAAGTCGCCCAGCTGTAAAAATCCTGAGCACCGTAGTCACGTAGCTGAACAGATGTGGTGTAGCGTGTATGGACTTGTCCACACGCAGTGACAATTCAGCTAACCTCAAACTGAAACACATATACTCCATTTCTCTGTTGTTTTCTAAGCCGCTGTCCTCATCAGGGGAAAAACCCAGACAAGGTTGATGTCGGGACTTCAAGCTGTGTCTTTAGTCTCCATTCCCCCTTTCTTCCTTTCGTTCTCTGTCTGTGTCACTGATGACACATTTTGGGTCCATGTTGAGTGTCTGTGTCACTGATGACACATGCTGGGTCCATGTTGGATGTCTGTGTCACTGATGACACATTCTGGGTCCATGTTGGATGTCTGTGTCACTGATGACACATTCTGGGTCCATGTTGAATGTCTGTGTCACTGATGACACATTCTGGGTCCATGTTGAATGTCTGTCACTGATGACACATGTTGGGTCCATGTTGAGTGTCTGTGACAATGATGACACATTTTGGGTCCTTCTGAATGTTTTCATCAACATCATCAATCGTGCCTGAGGATTTGGATGGGAAATATTCACTGTCTTTCAATTATGTTACGGAATTATAAATGTTTGTCCGAATGAAACTCAAATGAGACAGAAAACAGTAAACAGTAAATATTGGAAGAGATACCCTACTTGTTGTTGTTATTTATTCATCATGTGAGCGAGAGTGGCCCATCTTAGTTGTTATTTACCATAGAATAGAATTTTGTCTGTTATGTTTGTTTGAATTTACCCCTTTCCGTCATCTCCCTTTAAAACTTTTTGTGTTTTTTGATGAGGTACTGCTTATTTTCATTGTCTTTGAATCGACTGGGTGCATTGGGGGACTTTTCTTTGTCTTCTTTGAGTTTTCTTTTCGTTGATCGGCTACTATCGGCTCACCGATGATTACAATCTGAACCTCATCTTCCAGTCATCATGTGGTGCTTTGATTCCCCGTTGTATTCCTGGACAGATCTGTTGTTGAAAGTAATCATCGAATGTGACAAGGGGTTCCTGCTTCGTAGAGCCAGACAAAAAGTCCGCATGGAAAGTTCGCTGGCCATTAGTGTTTGTTTTTCCACACTTTAATCTCCCAGTTCCCCCAGTCCACCACAAATAAACATGTTCTTGCCTGTCTTTCCACACTTTAATCTTCCAATTCCCCAAGTCCACCACAATGAACATCGACACATCCGAACCGCTATTATATGACGCTTTTTTTTTGTATCTGACCCCCCAAAAGGTATTATTTCTGGAGTCATTTAATCATGATGGTGAAACCTTATTCTACACAATTATATTTTTGTATGTATACACTTGTGTGTAGATACAAAACTGAACTTAGCAATGAAAAAATCAGTAACTTGTTTTCGCTTTCACACACCGTGAACGTGAGGTATGGTTTGATCATAACATCGTGGGAAAAACCAGAGCACACAGACACACAACACTTTCAACAGTTTTCTTTTATTTCTGACCAAGCTGCCGGTTAAAATCACTCTCTCTCTCTCTGCTCATGCCTCGTGCGCCTGTGTGTGTGCATGCGTGTGTGCGGTGTGTGTGTGTGTGTGTGTGTGTGTGGGTGTGTGTGGTGTGTGTGTGTGTGCGCGCGCGCGCGTGTGTGGTGCGTGCATGTGTGTGTGTGTGTGTGTGTGTGTGTGTGTGTGTGTGTGCGCGCGCGTATGTGTGCGTGTGTGTGTGTGTGTGCGTGTGCGTGTGCGTGTGTGTGTGTCTTTGTGTGTGTGCGTGTGCGTGTGCATGTGTGTGTGTGTGTGTGTGTGTGTGTGAGCTGGGAGAATGGAACGCCCGATATCACAAAGGGTGAGGGGAAAGTAACAAGGAGTAGGGGAGAGAAAGAGGGAAAGGAGTAACCCCTGTCTACGTGTCTTTGTGGGTGCTTTAACAATGACCGCAGCTGTGTTGCTTAGAATCAAGGCGAGTGTGCACCACTTCCTAGGCTGGTACATCTATCTCGCTGTGCGTCAAAACACAAGCGCAAAGACATGGAATCAACTCATCACCTCTTCTGATTTAAGTGGAACTTTCGGGTCTTTATTTCTAATTTGGTCTTCAACATATTGCCTCTTCTGATTTAATTGGAACCTCGTATTTTCTTTATTTGGTCTTCAACATATCACCTCTTCTGATTTTGATGGAACTGCGGATCGTTTCTTTTCATTTGGTTGTTGTTAACATGTCACGTCGTCTGATTTTAGACAGAGTATTTTCTTTGTGTGGTCTTCAACAGGACTTCTGGGTTTTTGCTGGAGGTTCAGTTCTTTTCGGGCTGGGGCGTCAGATGGGGAGGACAGGTGTGTCCTACTGGTGATTCCCTGTGGCAGTGTCAGATGGGGGGACAGGTGTGTCTTGCTGGTGATTCCCTGTGGTTGGTGTCAGATGGGGACAGGTTTGTGTTGCTGGTGGTTCCCTGTGGCTGGTGTCAGATGGGGACAGGTGTTGTCTTGCTTGGTGGTTCCCTGTGGCTTGGTGTCAGATGGGGACAGGTGTGTCGGGTGTGGTGGTTCATTGGGTTGGTGTCAGATGGGACAGGTGTGTCTTGCTGGTGATTCCCTGTGGCTGGTGTCAGATGGGGACAGGTGTGTCTTGCTGGTGATTCCCTGTGGCTGTGTTGCTCAGATGAGGACAGGAGTGTCTTTTTGTTTTCAGATACTGTTATATATTTTCAGACAAGTAAATTACGGAGGGCCAGTTGTTCCCTATACACGTACATATATTTATTGATCGCATAGAATGAGTTAATGTACCCAGAGGTTTGGCCACAACAAAGCAATATTACGAAACTCAGCTATTTTCTTGGGAGAGGGAAAAAGCAGAAACATCTAAAACAGATGAGGAAATATATAGCGAGTCACCACATAACAAACAGACATTTTCTTCCTTCATTGTTATGGTATGTGTTATAGGCAATAATTACAATCTTCTTTATGAACATGACTGATCAATATTTGGAATTTAGTTGTATGCGTGTGTGTGTGTGTGTGTGTGTGTGTGTGTGTGTGTGTGTGTGTGTGTGTGTGTGTGTGTGCGCGCGCGCGCGCGTGTGTGTGTGTGTGTGGTGTGTGTGTGTGTGCGTGTGTGTGTGTGTGCACGTGTGTGCATGTGTGTGTGTGTGTGTGTGTGTGTGTGTGTGTGTGTGTGTGTGTGTGTGTGTGTGTGTGTGTGTGTGTGTGTACGTGGTGGTGTATCTTAGGGTGTATCTGAATGTTTGAGTGTGCTTTCGCGCTCGCGCGCGCGCGTTTTGTGTGTGTATGTGTGTGTGCACGTTGTGCGCTCGCGCGCGAGCATGTGTGTGGTTTTTTGTGTGCTTGTGGAAAAAAAAATGTGTTTTTGTGTGCACATGCACATGTGCATATGCATGCATACTCATGAATGAGCACTGAAAAACACAAAGGAAGCCTTTCTTTTCTCGCTTTGAACTTTTGTGCCCAGGTATGTTCTTTAGTCACCGTGAGACCATGCTACTATACATCCCTGGTGTCAGAAATAGCATCATCAAGCTTTAAAAGGAGGAACAATTTAAAACTTGCAGCAATTCCTCTCTTTTCTTTTAATACAAACATTCTCTGTGTCGTCTGCTGTACTGTTGCATCATCATAAACTGGTTTTCATAAAAAGCTGGGTACTCATAGTTGCCAGTTCCCTTCTACATAAGTGCAGTTTAAAGAAAAAGGGCATGTGGTAACTTCAAATGTGCTGCCTCCATCACAAGTGTGTGTGTGTTACTTTTCAGGGTTTTTAAATCATATGAACAAGTACATATCATCTGCCATTGAGTTCATAGATTGGAAAAGAAAACACAAGAACAACCACGATACCAAAGCAAAACCATATAAACAAACCGTGCACACCCCACATACAAACATACCACTATACACAACAAGACACAGAGATAGAGACCAGGAGAGAGAGAGAGGAGACACAGAGGACACACATGACAGACAGACACAAACACAACACACACACCACCACACAGAGAGAGAGAGAGAGAGAGAGAGAGAGAGAGAGAGAGGGAGAGGTGAGGAGAGAGGAGAGAGAGAGAGAGAGAGGAGAGAGAGAATAGAGAGACGAGAGAGAGATGAAAGAAAGAAAAACAAAGAGAATCACAAGCAGGTGAGGCTGAATGATGAAAAACAAAACAAACACAAAATGATAATGCTGTACTATGTTTTATACCTAAAGCCAAAACACACCGTAGCTATTACAGAATGTGGCTCTCTATGATGTTTAACATGCACGGCAGAGACTATAGGGTAGAAAAAAAAAGATGAAATATCATTGTCGCACACACACACACACATGAAAACTATATAGATTTGATCTTTCATTCTTAAAGTGAAATTCTCTAAAAGAAAAAAGTATAGAATATATACAAAGATGGTCATAGTACATACAACATTGTCCATCGGAGTCAATCGTATCAGATGGGGACAGGTGTTTTCTCTGCTGGTGGTTCATAAGGTTCGTGTCAGATGGGGGACAGGTGAGTCTTACTGGTGATTCCCTTAGGCTGGTGTCAGATGGGGACAGGTGTGTCTTACTGGTGATTCCCTGTGGCAGTGTCAGATGGGGACAGGGTGTGTCTTACTGGTGATTCCCTGTGGCAGTGTCAGATGGGGACAGGTGTGTGCTTACTGGCGATTCCCTGTGGCAGTGTCAGATGGGGACAGGTGTGTCTTACTGGCGATTCCCTGTGGCAGTGTCAGATGGGGACAGGTGTGTCTTAACTGGTTGATTCCCTGTGGCAGTGTCAGATGGGGACAGGTGTGTCTTACTGGCGATTCCCTCAGGTGCTGGTGTCAGATGGGGGGACAGGTGTTTCTTACTGGTGATAATCCCTGTGGCAGTGTCAGATGGGACAGGTGTGTCTTACGGGCGATTCCCTCAGGTTGGTGTCAGATGGGGACAGGTGTGTCTTACTGGTGATTCCCTGTGGTTGGTGTCAGATGGGGACAGGTGTGTCTTACTGGTGATTCCCTGTGGTTGCTGTGTCAGATGGGGACAGCTGTGGTCTTACTGGCGATTCCCTCAGGTTGGTGTCAGATGGGGACAGGTGTGTCTTACTGGTGATTCCCCTGTGGTTGGTGTCAGATGGGGACAGGTCTTACTGTGTCTTACTGGTGATTCCCTGTGGCAGTGTCAGATGGGGACAGCTGTGTCTTACTGGTGATTTCCCTGTGGCAGTGTCAGATGGGGGACAGGTGTGTCTTACTGGCGATTCCCTCATGCTGGTGTCAGATGGGGACAGGTGTGTCTCTTACTGGTGATTCCCTGTGGCAGTGTCAGATGGGGACAGGTGTGTCTTAACAATGGTGGCGATTGTTCCCTCAGGTGTGGTGTCAGATGGGGACAGGTGTGTCTTACTGGTGATTCCCTGTGGTTGGTGTCAGATGGGGACAGGTGTGTCTTACTGGTGATTCCCTGTGGCAGGTGTCAGATGGGGACAGGTGTGTCTTACTGGTGATTCCCTGTGGCTGGTGTCAGATGGGGACAGGTGTGTCTTTACTGGTGATTCCCTGTGGGGCAGGTGTCAGATGGGGACAGGTGTGTCTTTACTGGTGATTCCCTGTGGTTGGTGTCAGATGGGGACAGGTGTGTCCTTACTGGTGATTCCCTGTGGCAGTGTCAGATGGGGACAGGTGTGTCCTTACTGGCGATTCCCTCAGGCTGGTGTCAGATGGGGACAGGTGGTGTCCTCTTACAGGTGATTCCCTGTGGCAGTGTCAGATGGGGACAGGTGTGTCTTACTGGCGGTGATTCCCTGTGGTGCAGTGTCAGATGGGGACAGGTGGTGTCTTACTGGCGATTCCCTCAGGCTGGTGTCAGATGGGGACAGGTGTGTCTTACTGGTGATTCCCTGTGGCTGGTGTCAGATGGGGACAGGTGTGTCTTACTGGCGATTCCCTCAGGCTGGTGTCAGATGGGGACAGGTGTGTCTTACTGGTTGTTCCCTGTTGCAGTGTCAGATGGGACAGGTGTTGCTTACTTACTGGTGATATCCCTGTGGCTGGTGTCAGATGGGGGCAGGTGTGTCTTACTGGTGATTCCCTGTGGCAGTGTCAGATGGGGGCAGCTGTGTCTTTACTGGTGATTCCCTGTGGCAGTGTCAGATGGTACAGCTGTGTCTTACTGCGATTCCCTCAGGCTGGTGTCAGATGGGGGACAGGTGTGTCTTACTGGTGATTCCCTGTGGCAGTGTCAGATCGGATGGGGACAGCTGTGTCTAATGGTGATTCCCTGTGGCATGGATGTGTCAGATGGGGGACAGGCTGTGTCTTACTGGGTGATTCCCTGTGGCAGTGTCAGATGGGGACAGGTGTGTCTTTACTGGTGGTTCCCTGTGGCCAGTGTCAGATGGGGACAGGTGTGTCTTACTGGCGATTCCCTGTGGCAACGCTGTCAGATGGGGACAGGTGCGTCCTGGGCTGGTGGTCCACGGGCTTGGTGTCAGATGGGACGGGTGTCAGATGGAGGACAGGTGTCAAGATAGGGACATTGTCAGATGGGAGGGCCAGATGTCAGTATCCAGATGGGAAGGTGTCAGATGGAGACAGGTGTGTCTTACTGGATGGTTCAGTGGGGTGGTGTCAGATGAGGTAGCAGGGTGTTTTACGGTGGTTCAGTGGTTGGTGTCAGATGGGGCATGGTGTATCTTACGGTTGGTTCAGTGGGTTGGTGTCAGGATGGGGGCAGGGTGTCTTACAGGTGGTTCGTGGGGATTGGTGTCAGATGGGGCAGGTGTATCTTACTGTTGTGTGGCGCAGTGGTTTTGGTGTCAGATGGTGGGTAGGTGGTGTCTTGTACTGGTGGTTCAGTGGGTTGTGTGTCAGATGGGCAGGTGTGTCTTACTGGTGGCTCAGTGGGACTTGGTGTCAGGATGGGGCAGGGGTGTGTGGGGTCTTACTGTGGCTCAGTGGGTTGGTGGCGATGGGGACCAGGTTGTCCTTGGCGTGGCCCTGGCCCTGGGAAGTGATGTCAGATGGGGACAATTGTCAATTGGGGACAGGTGTCAGATGGGGACAGTGTCAGAGATGGGGACAGGTGTCAGATGGGGACAGGGCGTCAGATGGGGCAGGTGTCAGATGGGGACAAGGTGTGTACCCTGGCGCAGCCCCTGTGGCTGTGGCGGGGGTGTGGTCGCCAGTGCTGGATCTCCTCAATGGTGGTGGGTCATGGCGTGGCCCCTGTGCTGGGGCGGGGGTGTGGCGCCAGTGCTGGATCTCCTCAATGGTGGTGGTGGGCTGGGGGTGGCCCCTGTGCTGTGGCGGGGTGTGTGGCGCCAGTGCTGGATCTCCTCAATGGTGGTGGGTATGGCGTGGCCCCTGTGCTGGGCGGGGGTGTGGGCGCCAGTGCTGGTATCTCCTCAATGGTGGTGGGTATGGGGGCGGCCCCTGTGCTGTGGCGGGGGGTGTGCGCCAGTGCTGGGATCTCCTCAATGGTGGTGGGTATGGCGTGGCCCCTGTGCTGTGGCGGGGGTGGGGCGCCAGGTGCTGGATCTCCTCAATGGTGGTGTGTATGTGGGGTGGCCCCTGTGCTGTGGCGGGGGTGTGGCGCCAGTGCTGGATCTCCTCAATGGTGGTGGGTATGGCGTGGCCCCTCGTGCTGTGGCGGGGGTGTGGCGCCAGTGCTGATCATCCTCAATGGTGGTGGGCATGGGGCGGCCCCGGTCTCTGGCAGCTCTGCAGCATGGTCGACGACTCCCAGCAGACACATCACGCCGAACAGATGATGCCAGGAGCCCACAGCAGCGCTACCGCCGCCTGCACCACACAGCACCACGACAACGTCGTCACCATCGTCAGCATCGTCACCATCGTCAGCATCGTCACCGTACCGTCAACATCGTCGGATTCCGCCCATGGTCTTTGTTTGTACATATGTTCTTGTCACTGTCACTGATTTCTCAGCCTCGATATGTTTTTCATAACAAGCAACAAACAAAAGAACGAAAGAACGAACGAACAGACAAACAAACAAAAATAAATCAAACATCATCTCAGTATTGTGGCTGTTGTTATCACCACGACAAAGAAGCAAGCAGTCAAGCAAAAAAAACAAAACACAACAACAAAAACGAACAAACAAACGAATGAAACGAAGGAAGGAAGGAAGGAATCAACGAACGAGCGAACGAACCGAACGAACAAACGAACGAGAAACGAATCAACCAACCAACAACTATTCATTTGAATATTATTGCTTTTGCCGTCATTACATCACAAATGTACAAATACAACAATGATAAAAAAAAACACGTCCATTTAAATATATTATTGCTGCCGTCACCATCATTACAAACAAACATACGAGACAAACAGGCAAACAAACAAGTAATAAACAACACCACAACACATTTGAACCTTATTGCTGTTATCATCTTCCTTGTTGTTGATATGATCGTGGTCACTAATTAGTCCATCGTGGGTGGGGACAGTCTTTGTGGATTATCATTAAGATTACTATTGGTACCACCCCTCGTAATGCAATCATGGCAGTTGTCATCACCATTGCTCTTTTGTCCGTGGTTTATCCTTCTTCTTCTTCTTCTTATTCTTGTTCTTATGCTCCTGCTCCTAAAATCCTAACCCCCACCCCTCCTCTCCTCCATCCTCCTCCTCCCTCTTCTTGGCTTGTTCTTCCTACACATAACAGGCAACAGCCACGTCATAGCTCATCAGTATTTTACGTCACGTTCCTGTGCATAAATCTATAAGCCCAAACGACATTACCTGACAGTATTTTACCCAAGGCAGAGTGTTACACCCCACCCCCTCTCCCCCCGCGTTTTACACACACGTTATAAATCGGGACTTTCTTCTGTGAACAGTAGGTTTTTTTATGGGGCAGTTAAACCCCCCCTGAAAAGCCCCTCCGCCCGAACGTTTAACACACGTTATTAATGGACTTGCTTGGAACAGTAAGGTTTACAGGGCAGTCATCTCCCCGCACCCCCCATCCCCCCCCCCCCCCCCCTGTGTTACACACACGTTTTAATTTCAAGACTTTTCTGTGAACGGTAAGTTTTACAGGGCAGTCACACCCCTACCGCCCTACCACCCAAGAGCGTTTACACACGTTAATGGACTTTCCTGTGACCAGTAAGTTTTACATGGGTAGGTACCACCCTACCCCCCCCCCCGCCCCCCCTCAACCGACCCCCCCCCCCCCGTGAAGGGTTACACACTTGAATGGACCTTTTTTCTTTGCGAATAGAACTTTTCTGGTGTGATTATTACTTTTGATTAGAGATGGCTTTTGTGACAATGATAAAGTAATTCAAACAACAGTCTCCAGGCATTCTTGTGATATTGAGGAAAACATGTTTGCCAATGGTGATCAACGTAAAAGTGGGCTACCTCAGGTTCCACATTTTGAGGTCCATTTGTTGATTTAATTATGGAAAATAATGCTCATCGTACGTACTGTTTTAAAACTGTTTCGTCTTAATAAATGGCGTTCCGTGCGTGCGTCCGTGTTTTGCGTGCTTGCGTGTGCGTGGGCGTGGGTGCGTGCGTACGTGCGTGCGTGCTTGCGTGCTCTCGTGGGCGTGCGTGCGTGCGGTGCGTGCATGCGTTGCGTACGTACGTAAGTGGGTGTGTGTGTGGTGTGTGTGTGTGTGTGTGTGTGTTGTGTAAGGAACCTTCAAGGTCGTGACGTATACATATCTGACAGCTGTAGCAATGTCGAGGACAAGTTCGACGTCTTCCTCTGGTCTGTTTTCCATTATCTCTGACAGCTGTAAGATGTGTGTGTGTGTGTGTGGTGTGGTGTGTGTGTGGTGTGTGTGTGTGGTAGAGAAATGGAAGCCAGCACAATTCTTTGGGACTGATTTTCCATTTGCCTCCTGGTATTGGTTAACCCCTCACCAAGGTAAAACAACTGGTGAAGTATATGAACAATTTGTCTGCAGTGAAGATCATGCCGTTTTGGTTTCAAATATATTTTTTTCGTCAATGAAATGCAGGTGTGGTATTGGATAGGCACTAAGGCTGGTTGATATTAACATTGATAACAGCATTGCGGGTTTTTTAATGTGTGTAAAAAAAGAGTCTGCGGAAGCAACGAAGAAACAGATTAACATTGAAAAATACCCAACGCAAAGATAACTGGTTTGCATTAGAATGCCGAACCTAGAAAAGAAACGCTTTCAGATATCACAGACCATGTCGACAATAATGTTTGAAACTAGTCTCTCGTGAATCCCTGCTGTGAAAGATAGGCGAGAATAGAAACATCTTTGAACGTGAAAGGAGAAATAACATATGGTGCTTCGACGGGATTGAAGCGCCAGTAGGGGGTGTCAAGTAGAATGATTTGGGGGATCCGTAAAAAATTACAAGAAAAAGTGTTATAATTAAGTTATTGATTGAGCACATCGTGATCAACCATTTTCGAGAAGGAAAGCGCTGACATCCTGATGATGATTTGGTCATTTGAAAGTCCAATTTAATAATGACACTGATGGTGATGACAATCATTGAAAAGTTACATTAATGGAACTGATGGTGATGCACAATCATTGAAAAGTACCTTATTAACGACAGGGTGGTGACGTTGAATCAACAAAGCGGTCAGTTTTTTAATCTTCCTCCCCCTCGTTTTTTTTTTTTCCCTTAGTTCCCAACAAAGACATTTTTAGTGGCCTTTTCAAAAGATAAAAACCGCGTAGAGCTGACTTAGTACAGATGGAATCATCTGCGAAGTAATAAAAAGAGGATTACGGAGCAAATTAACAACCGGCCCGTTTGGGTGAAAAAAAAAAAAAATACTTTACCGTTTAATCTCACAGTCCACACATCGTTAGCATCATTTATTCATATCAAGGAACGCTGTTTAACAACCACTAAAGGCAAGTTAACAAAACAATATGTTCGTACGCTCTTTTGATTTTTCCACAGGCTTTTGAATAATTGTGTTCTTAAAAGCTTTACACTTGTGGCCATCTCGCTTAAAAAAAATAAACAAAGGCGGTATTCCGCTTTGGAAAACGTTTTATGGTGGATTTGTACAAATATACAAGAGTCATGTACTATCTGTATGGACAGATAGATCGTTTTTTTTCAATCAATAAATTATCATTTTGATATGTCAAATCATCAAATTCATCAGTCCCAATTATTCTATCTGACTCTACATTCTATCTGATCAATCTTTATCCTATATATCTATCTATCTGGCTGTCGGTATCCCCTTCATCTATTCTACTAATCTATCTATCTATCATCATCTATCTAGCTATCTACTTCTACTAATTCATTTTTCATACAAGAATTCTGGCAATCAATCCAATCACTCAATCAAGTCAGTGGAAATCTATCTATCTATCTATCTGATCTATCATATCTCTTCTTATCTATCTATCTAGCTATCTATCTATCCATTATTAATGTTTCAAACAGGATGTCCTCGGCAATCAAACTCAATTCAATCAGGTGAATCCGATGTATATTCTGTCTGTGCCTGTCTGGTCTGCTCTATCATCTATGATGCGAGCAAATATGCCTGCCCCTGTTGTGCCTGTGGGGCCTGGTGGTTGATTGGTGGCGATCTACATGTGTAGTGCTTGATGTTGAAAACCTAGTTCTTGATCATTTTTTTTCTTTTTCCAGCAACACTTGCAAACAATTGTAACAACAAGCGAAACTGACCTGCGTAGCCCCCGCAGAAAAGTCAAACTCGAAGCCTTACCAGGTTGCTGGAAGTAAGGGGCGACCATGCCCTCCCAGTCAATCCAACGGCGGAAAGCTTTTTCCACTTTCACGGCAGTCCCCCCTGTGACACACATGTGTCATGGAGTGAACCTTTGGTTGAGGAAAGACACCATCAATGGACACCCCGTGTAATCGGTCACAGGGGATGGAATGTTGACTTTGGTTGGATTTACGGTTTACATCAATGGACACACCTGGACTCAGTCTAACAGGGCATGGAGTAACCTTTGGTTGAAAGACAAATCATTGCCACAATCAACCACCCGGGGACCAGTCACAAAAGGGGATTGGCGTGACCTTTGGTTGAAAGGACATCAATGGCACACACGTGGAATCAGTCACAGGGGGATGGAAGTGACCTTAGGGTTTTGAGAAGGACATGAATGGACCACGGGTGGAATCAGTCACAGGGGATGGAGTGACCTGGCGGTTGAAGGTGAAATCAATGGACCACACGTTGGAATCAGTCACAGGGCATGGAGTGACCGTTGGTTTGCAAAGGACATCAATTGGGACACGTGTGAATCAGTCACAGGGGCATGGCTAGTGACCTTTGGTTGAAAAAGGACATCGATGGACACAATATGGAATCAGTCAAGGGATGGACATGGGTTGACAAGGACAGCAATGACCCCTTTGTGGAATCAGTCACCAGTGACCCTTTGGTGATTGAAAGGACATCACATGGATCATCACGTGGAATCAGTCACAGGGGATGGAGTGACCTTTGGTTGAAAGGACAATGAATGGACACACGTGGAATCAGGACATCAGTGACCAGGGGTTGAAAGGACATGGACCTTGGTTGAAAGGGGGCATGGATGGACCTTGGTTGAAAGGACGTGGGGACACACGAGTGAATCAGTCCACAGGGGATGGAGTGACCTTTGGTTGAAAAGGACATGAATGGGAACACACACGTGGATCAGTCACCAGGGGATGGAGTGACCTTTGGTTGAAAGGACATCAATGTGGGACACACGTGGAATCAGTCAACAGGGGATGGAGTGACCTTTGGTTGAAAGGACATGAAATGGACACACGTGGACTATCATTCACAGGGGTATGGAGTGACCTTTGATTGAAAGTGACCATGATGGACACACGCTCGTGATCCGATTCAACCCAGGGGATGGAGTGGACCTTTGGTGAAAGTACTCTCACTGGCAACAACGTGGATATCAACAGTGGATGGAGTGCCCTTTTTAATTAAAGGATAATGAATGGACCACTCGCTGAATCCACACAGGGTATGGATTGGGATTTGGTTGAAAGGACATCCATCGACAACGTCGTGAATCAAACAAGGGGGAGATGGAGTGAACCTTTGATTGAATATAAGGAACCATCAATGGACAACACGTGGAGACAGGCCTCTCATTATTTCTGTTCTGACGTTCCCCAGTCCATTGTTCGTCTTATAATTCGGCTACTTATAGCGCTACTGAAATCGTTCTTCGTGTGTGGTGTGTGTGCGGGTGGTTTTGGTGTGGTTTGTGCGGTGTGTTTTGTGTTGTGTGGTGCGCGCACCAAGGCCCCCGCGCGCGGGCGCGCGTGTGTGGGGTTGTGTGTGTGGCGTTCGTTGACATGCGCGCGCGCGCGCGCGGCGCGCGCTGCGCGTGTGGTGTGTGTGTTGCTGGCGGTGGTGTGTGTGTGCCTGAGCGCGCGCGCCACGGGTGACGTGTGGTGTGTGTGTATGCTGTGTGTGTGTTTGTGTGTGTGTGTGTGGTGTGTATGTATGCGCGTCCTTTGGTGTGTGTGTGTGTTGTACGTGTGTGTGGATGTGTGTGTGTGTGTGTTGTGTGTGTGTTGTGTGTGTTGTGTGTGTGAGCGGCGCCGCGCGCCGCGCGCGCGGCGCGTGTGGTGTCGTGTGTGGTGCGTGTGTCTGTGGGACAGCTGGTCTGTCGGTCTGTCTCAATAAACCAACCCCCCCTTCCCCTGCCCCCCCTCTTTTCATCTTCTCTCCCCACTCTCCTGTTACTCGTTCCACTTCTTGCTTCCTCCCCCCACGTTGATTTAAGCGAACTTGAACCTAGCTTGTAAACAAACTTGAACAGTCCTAAACTAAAAACCTTAGTGTCAGATCAGGGTTTTCCCATCCTGCATGTGTACATGCATAAGATCCAGAAAAAGATTGAAAGAAGGTTAACTCCAGCGTGGTGTGGACATGCTGATACTGTGCAAATGGTCTCTTATGAAGGGGGGGGGGTGCACACCCGCATGCCACCATCATCCCCATGGAATGGGACAGTTGCGCGGTTGCGGGCATTCCCGGCCGTTCGTCGTTTTGTGAGACCACCAATTACTATTTTCATACACGTGAACAGACAACGAAACCCTCAACAACAATTGAATCGAATGCAATGACCCACTTGAAGCAGCTGGAGGGCTTGGTGGGGCATGGGCAGTGGTGGGAAGGGTGGGAGACGAGAGGGAGGGATGAGACGAGAGAGAGAGAGCAGGACTACACAGAGAGAGAGAGAGAATTTGAGAGTAGAGTTGAGCGATAGAGAGACAGGATGAGAGATTGTCCAACCCGGGGTGTGTTTGTGGGACCTCCATGTTGTGGTGGGGTACACCTCGGGGCAAAAAGATTGAAGAGGGTGCGGAAAGAAGACGACGAAGGGTAAGAGTGGGCGTTTAGGAGGATAGAGAATCCGTTGGATAGATACGCAGATTTATGATTGGATTTAGATATAAGGATCTAGATCGATAGTGAGACTTGATTGACGGGCTCGTAGTATGAGTCGAGGTTAGTTTCTTCGAGAGACTGAGACTTGAGACTTTCCGGTGAGATGTGTAGAGGGGCGCCCAAGGTGTTGAGAGACGCGTGTAGATTGTGGATAGTAGAGCTGAGTCGGCGGTGAGAGAGAGAGAGAGCGGAGGAGAGTACCGAGAGAGAGAATACACCCGGGGTGTTGACCTCCATGCTTGGGGGGGTACCTCGCGGGTTGAAGAATGAGGAGAGGGCGCGAAGGAGATGAGAGAGAGCGAGAGCTGGACGAGAGAGAGAGATCTTGACCGCGGTTGTTGAGATGGATTGGATAGAGATCGTTGGAGAGCGATGAGGGGGGGGGACAGATGAGAGGAGAGGAGACAGACGGAAAAGAAGACCAGACATGAGGAGAGAGAGTATACAGCCGGGGGTGTGAAATCTATGTGGTGTGGTACACCTTCTGGGAGAAGAGTCGAAGGAGGGGCAAAAGGAGCCCAGACACAACCGTACTTCCCCATCAAGGAACACAAGTGGGTCACAGGACCCACCCTGGACTGCTCACGGGGGGAACAGGAGTAACAATACACAAAAGATCGCAGTCAACAACATCTCTCATTATTTACAGGCCAGATAGCATCGCCAGCAGAGCAGAATCAGGTCAGCAGCAGCGGCAGTAGAAGAAGCAGGAGCAGCAGCGGAGCATCATTATCATCATTCATCTATCATCTCATATATTATTTCATCATCAAATAATCATCATCATCATTCATCATCATAACATCAATGAGACAGTCACATTTGTACCAAGTCACTGCCCATGACCTGTCACGTTGTACCACCATCAATGAGGACCTGTCAAGTGACCACTCACTATTTGAACAGTCCCGTTTGGACCAAGGATGAGACGGTCACGTTTATCGTAACACGTCATGATGAAAAGTTAAAGGTTGGTAATAAAATACTGTAGGACCTGTGTAACGTGGTCTGGTACAAGTCAACTATGATGACCGGTAACGTGTGTACAAAGCGCCCTCACCTGATGAACTGTCACGTTGTAACTGACGACATACGTTGTCACGTTTGTAACAAGAACTGATGACCGTCACGTCTGTAACCAAGTCAACGATGACGTCCCGTTGTACCTGATGACCTGTACGTTGTACAGTCATTATGATTCGCCCATGATGGCGCGGCTGATAAACCATCGCCTTTTGCAATAAGATACCAGTTTCATTAGGTCAGCCCTACCGTATGTGACACCTATGGACGTTTTTGTATTCTGTAGCCTTACTGGCAGAAGCGCTTCGTGCACTACTACTCCTCGATGTG
>JADBJO010017002.1:17500-38920 GCA_016801955.1 Conus betulinus | reverse complement strand
TTTAGGCGCTGTGGCTGGGGGTTGGCAAAGGACGAGTTCATACTGAGCGGTGGCTGGGGTTGGAAATGCTGACTGACGTCAGTCTGCGAGCTGGTGGCTGGGGGTTGGACACCTGGTATGACGTACATGTCCGACTGGTGCTTGGGGGGTTTTGGAAACTGGACTGACGTTCATGTCTGAGGCTGTGGCTGTGGCTGGGGTGTGGAATCTGACTGACTTCATATCTGCGTTTCTGTGCTGGGTGGTTGAGAAACTGAACTGACGGTTCATGCTTTCCCCTCTCTCCATCATACACGACTTTTATCATGCGGACTACTAACTGTCATCATTCGCCAGCCAACCATATAGACAGTTATAACAGAACAGGCAGTTGGTGCTGGGCGGTGTTAATGCACAAATGGAACAAGAAACGGCGAACAGTTTATACTGAACTGTGGAAGCAGCAGCAGCAGTAGCAGCAATGTGAAACCAATGCCGATTCGAAGCCTTTCCGTTTGCTATGTACTTAATTGCATGGCCGCACTGGACCGCTCGGGGCCTTTGTAGAGCTGTTCGAGTGACCAGGGAGAAGACGCCCCCATCCATCAAATACAGCAACAGCCAACACTATTCACATATTACGGTTACATCAAATTCATAGTATGATAATTCATTAGTGTTATTAAGGCTGATATCCTCTCTGAAATCTCTTGCAGCGCTGACAGGCTCAGAAGCTTTTACACAGGCGCAGGCTTTTCCGTAATGATGAATAATAATCTGACCAAAACGTAACAGGGCCACTGGTGTCCACTAATCTGAAAACGTGGGCACTGGTTCACACTTGGTCGTTAGGTTATTGGGGAAAAGAATTAGCATGTAGTAATTCTGCACAAGAAAAACACATTATCTACAACGCAGACAAAAGACAAAAGGACACAGAGGTGTAACAGACCAGTGACGACGACAGCAAAGTTCTGAACAGAAGAAAGGGAAAGCGGGGCAGAGTCAACACGACTGACAAAAGGAGGGCATAACTGGCACAGAATTTCCAAAAACATGAGGATACAACTTGTATCAAAAAGGAGCCTTTCCACGGCATCCACTCCAGGACCCATCTTGCTGTCAACATGTTACAAAGAAAGAAAACTGCTGTTGATAGGTGAAGAGGGTTGTTCTAAGAGATGCCTTAAAAAGAAGGCGGGAAAGTTGAACTAAGCAAAGATATTGGGAGTTCATTCCAAGAAACCTGTACAGAAAGAGACAGCAAGCGACAGACAGAGAGACAAAGGGACCTATCTTGCGGTCATATGTACAGAGCATGAGAGGCAGCAAGAGACAGAGAGACAAAGGGGCATCTTGCAGTCATCTGTACAGAGAGAGAGACAGTAAGAGACAGAAAGACAAAGGACCTATCTAGCAGTCAAACTGTACAGAGAGAGGCAGCAAGAGACAGAGAGACAAAGGGGGCCTATCTTGGCAGTCATCATGGTACAGAAGAGACAGATGGACAAAGGACCTATCTTGCAGTCATCTGTATAGAGACAGAAAGCAAGAGATAGAAAGACAAAAGGCGCCATCTTTAGTCATCTGTAAAAAGAGAGACAGCAAGAGACAGAGAGACAAAGGACCTATCTTGCATGCCGTCATCTGTACTGACGAGCGAGACAGAAAGAGACAGACAGACAAAGGATATATCTTGTAGTCATCTGTACAAAAGAGAGAGAGAGGGGGGAGGCAGCATCTAGCAGTGAGTCTGGAAGGAGACTGAGAGAGAGAAGAGAGAGAGAGAGAGAGGAGAGGAGAACGAGACAGGAGAGACAGGAGACAGAGACAGACAGACCGACAACCCAGACGGACAGAAAGGGATGGGGCTGGGGGGGCCCTGTGGGGGGGGGGGGGGAGGGCAGCAATACAGTAAAGAAACCGAACACACTATGCCCAACCTTTGTGACTGTTGGGTGTGTCACCGGGTGTGTCAGCGCGGGCTGCCTGTGTCACTGTCGCCGACACCGACACTCTCCCACTTGCCCTCCTCCACCCTCTCTTCTTCAGGCGGCGCCGGGCATTTGGCGAAACCAGGTGGACCCTGCACCTGAACACCTGCACAGAGACAGGTGCGTGTTTGGTGACAGGGAGCCACGTGAGATAGAACTCAGCTGTCAGGGGCATTTCCACCAGCAATCACTTCTATGTCCCCCCCCCCCCCCTTCCCCGCCCCCCCCCCCATTTAAACTTGCCTGACATCACGTCTATGTCCTATTTTGGGGCCTATCATCCCTTGCGCAAAATCATCACTTCTATTTCTTTTTTTGGCCTATCATTCCTTGCCATAATCACTTCTATTCGCTTTTTTGCCGCAATTATACTTGCCGACATTCATTCCTTCTATGTCCTTTTTTTTGTTGTATCATATCAACTGCCGAAATCACTTCTATGTCGCTTTTTTTTTTGCCTATCTATATTTGCCTGTCTTTTCCTACATGTGTCTTTTTCCTAAATAGTCTACTTGTTTATGTAGTTTTTTGCTACAGCATACCCTCTTTCTTGTCTTTTTTTTTTCAACTCATTTGTCTGTTCCAAACGTCTTTTCCTACTTGTTCACGTCTTTTCCCACTTGTTCAACGTCTGTCCTACTTGTTCAAGTCTTTTCATACTTGTTCACGTCTTTTACTACTTGTTTAACGTCTTTTACCACTTGTCAACATCTTATCCTACTTACTTATATCTTTTCCAACTCCTCTTATCCGGTCCATGTCTTTCCTTACTTCTACTCGTCTATGTTCTTTACCTGCTTATTCTATGGTCAAGCTTTCCCTAACTGTGTCTAATTGTCCATGTCTCTTCCTACCTGTCCTATTTGTCCGCGTCTTTTCCTACCTGTCCTACTTGTCCATGTACTCTTCCTACCTGTCCTATTTGTCCGCGTCTTTTCCTACCTGTCCTACTTGTCCGTGTCTCTTCCTAACCTGTCCTATTTGTCCGCGTCTTTTCCTACCTGTCTACTGGTCCATGCCACTTCTGTCATACCTGTCTACTGTCTATTGTCCGTGTTCTCTTCGCTACCTGTCCTTTGTACGCGTCTTTTCTACATGTCCTACCTTGTCCGTGTCTTCCTACATGTTATATTGTCCGTGTCTCTTACTACGAATGTCCGTCTACGTTGTCCGTGTCTCTTCCTACCTGTCCTATTTGTCCATGTCACTTCCTACCTGTCCTACTTGTCCGTGTCTCTTCCTACCTGTCCTATTTGTCCGTGTCTCTTCTACCTGTCCTATTTGTCCATGTCACTTCCTACCATCCTGTCCTACTTGGCCGTGTCTCTTCTACCTGTCCCTATTTGTCCGTGTCTCTTCCTACCTGTCCTATATTGTCCTATGTCACTTCCTACCTGTACTACTTGTCCGTGTCTATTCCTACTTCTCTCTCACTCTCTCATATCCTAGCCCAAATTGCTACTCTAATCCACAACACACAAAACAAAAACCCACAACACAACTAACAACAAGAACAATCCAAAACACACAAACAACAATCCACACCACCAACAACCAAATCCCACACACACAAACCACAGTCCATAAAACACAACAATCCACAAACACCACACAACAAACCCACCAACACAAAACAATCCGTAACAGCAACCATCCACAACGCACACAACAGCGATTCGCAAAACACAAACACACAATCCACAACACACAACAAAAAGCACACACCACACAACAATCGCCAAACAAGAATCGACAAACACAATCCACAACAAACAACCACAAACAACAATCCACAACACACCCCAAACAACACACACACATATGCACAACACAACAACAACAATCCACCCAACACACAACAAAATTCACAACACCACACAACAAACGCAGCGGAACGGCCAGTGTGCCAGGGCCAGGCGTCAGACCTGGGTCATGGTCATCTGCGTGATGATGGCCAGCATGATCTTTCCTCGGCCTTGGTGGGGTAGGGGATTCTTGCGGTGCTCGTGCAGCCAGGCCTTCAGAGGACCCGTCGCTCTCAGCGCACCGCCGTTTTTCCGCACGCCCACGTCGTAGCCGGCATAGCTGCAACAGGACCCGCATTGAGGGTGAAGGGTTAAGGACAGCTTGTTTTGCTGGATTGTTTGAGATGGTTGTTTCACGAAGGACGGTAATGCTGTGTCCGGCATGTGGTGAAACGCTGCAAGCTGCTCTCGGTGTAAGAGCAAGTAGTTTTGTTTCTAGGCTTGTTTTAGTTTATTTCTTTGTTCGTGCTTCTTTCTTTGGTTTACTTTGCTTGTTTGTTTCCAAGCTTTCGTTTATTTTTTTCTTTCCTTCTTTTTTTTGCGTTTCTCTGTATTGTCTAATGATTCGTCCGGTTTTTCATTGGTGTTTAATGTGAGTGTTTCTGTTAGCTTTTTTATTATGTTCTGGTCGTTTTGAATCGTGTGTTTGTTGTTTCTTCGCTTTCTTGTTTGTTGTTTTTGTGTCTGTTTGTGCCTCTTTGTTTTGCTTTGTTTTGGAGTCTGTTTCTGTTTTTGTTCCTAGCTGTTTCTGTTTGTTTTGTTGTGCGCGCGCGCGCGTTTGATGGTGAGTAATATGTGTGCGAGTGGTGTGTGTCTGCCTGTCTGTGCGTGTGCTTACAGAAGATCTCTACAGGTAAGATGGATAGGCGGCGAAAGAAGCAGCTGGGGGGGGGGGGGGGGGGGGGGGGGGGGGAGAGAGGAGGGAGAGAGAGGAGAGAGAGAGATTCACTGAAGGACGTACAGGTAAGGGTGATCAGGCTGCGAAAGCAGCCGGAGGTAGGGTAGGCCCCAGAGGAGATGGCGCGGGTGGACAAACAATCCTTGCTCACTCCTGTGCCGCTCAGCAGATCCGAACCCACTGCTCCCTGAAAAACAGGCCATTGTCAATATCATTCATCATCATCATCATCATCATCATCGTCGTCGTCAGCATCATTATCACCGTCATATCAATCATCATCATCATCATTACCGTCGTCGGTCATCATTAATCGTCGTCGTCGTCGTCGTCGTCATCGTCATCATCAATGACATCACCATCATCGTCGTCATCATCATCATCATCACCATTACTACTACCACCACCACCACCATCACAATCATCATCATCACCACCACCATTATCATCGTCGCTCGTCATCATCATAATCAGTGTGTAAATATCAGGTCACCGTCGTCGGGTAGTTGTCACTGTTCTTCGTCATTAAGTCACAACAGGTGATCTGTGGCAAGTTTGAAAGAAGTAACGCAGCTTCAACGAGTACTATTATACTTTTTCTGTTATCATTCTTATTGTTAAAGTTAGTAGATGTGGTGGTAGTTGCTACCGCAGCAGCAGCTGAAGCAGCGGCAAAAGTAGGATAACTGGTAGCAACAGCAGTACTAGAAATAGCAGAGCTAATACTACCAACAATTTTCCATACTCTACAATCATTGTTACTTTTACCGTCAGTGTGGTGATTATTGAGGCGGCAGCTAGAGTACCGGATTCAAGATTTTTGTTCTGGGACTCTAAAGAAATCAAATAGAGCGAACAATTGTTTTAGGACTCTTAAAGAAATCAAATAGAGCGAACAATTGTTTTAGGACTCTTAAAGAAATCAAATTGAGCGAACAATTGTTTTAGGACTCTTGAAGAAATCAAATTGAGCGAACAATTGTTTTAGGTCTCTTAAAGAAATCAATCAATTGAGCGAACAATTGTTTTAAGACTCTTAAAGAAATCAAATTGAGCGAACAATTGTTTTAGGACTCTTAAAGAAATCAAATAGAGCGAACAATTGTTTTAGGTCTCTTTAAGAAATCAAAATTGAGCGAACAATTGTTTTAGGTCTCTTAAAGAAATCAAATAGAGCGAAACAATTGTTTTAGGTCTCTTAAAAAGAAATTAAATTGAGCAAACAATTGTTTTAGGACTCCTGAAGAAATCAAACAGATGCGAACAATTGTTTTAGGACTCCTGAAGAAATCAAACAGAGCGAACAATTGTTTTAGGACTCCTGAAGAAATCAAAAAGAGCGAACGATAGTTTTGGGACTCTTAAAGAAATCAAATAGAGCGAACAAACTGTTTTAGGACTCCTGAAGAAATCAGATAGAGCGAGCACAATTGTTCTGGGGCTCTTAAAGAAATCAAATAGAGTTAATAATAGTTTTGGGACTCTTTCACAAATCAAATAGAGCGAACGATAGTTTTGGGGCTTTTAAAGAAATCAAATAGAGCGAGCAATAGTTTGGGACTCTTTGAGAAATTAATATAGCGAAGAAATTGTTCTGGGACTATTTAAGAAAGAAATATCGCAAACAATTGGTTTGGAACTATTGAAGAAATCAAAATATAGCGAACAGTTATTTTCGGACTCTTAAAGAAATCAAAACACAGCGAACAAATTGTTTTTGGACTATTCAAATAACCAACAATCGTTTTGGGGACTCTTAACCAAATCAAATATAGCGAACAGTTATTTTTTTACTATTAAAGAAAATAAATTAAAAACCATTAGTACAGCGAGCAAACTGTTTTAGGGTAATAAAAGAAACCAAATACAGCGTACCATATTTTCGGACTATTAAAGAAATCAAATATAGCGAACCATTGTTTTTGGACTATCAAAGAAATTAAATATCGGGAACAACTGTTTTCGGACAATAAAGAAATCACATATAGCGAACAATTATTTTCGGACTATTAAAGAAGTTAAACATAGCGAACAATTGTGTTTGATTGTTAAAGAAAATCAGATATAGTGAACAGTTGTTATTAGACTACAGAAGAAATATAGCGAAACAAACCTTGAGAGGGAACTGAACTAAAACTTTTCCCTTATTGCCGTAGTGGTTTTGAGCATTTATGTACTTATGTTAGGGTTTACCACTAGGTCCCCATTATTAACCCCCTGATTCACACACAACACACACATACGCACACACGCGCGCGCGCGCACGCACGCACGCAAGCACGAACACACACACACACACACACACACACACACACAACATACATACCCATTCTCTCTCTCTCTCTCTCTCTCCTCGTCACTCTCTCTCTCTCACACACCACGCACACACACGCACATCACACACACCACACACACACACACACACACACACACACACAACACACAACACACATCCCATCATTCACACACACACAGACACACACAGCGACATAAGCCACTCACCCTTGCCGCCGTGAAGCGAGGTAAGGGCACTTGCACCGGAGGGTGGAGGGAGGAAGTGGAGGAGGAGGAGGAGGACAAGGAGGAGGGCGGCGACTTGGGGCAGGGAGGCAGGGGTCCCGTGGTCAGCACGTGGGAGGCGGGGAGGGGCAGGGCGGGGTGCGAACCCAGCTGACAGACGCACAGCACCTGGCCCGTGCTCTCCTCCCTCACGTAGGGCTTTCCATTGCAGCACAGGGCGCCATGCCCACACGCCAGCATCGTCATCGTCATCGTCATCATCATCTTTGTCTTTCATTACCGTCATGTTCACCACCATCATCATCACCATCGTTATCATCATCATCATCATCATCATCATCATTATCGTCATCGGTAGCATCGTCATCATCGTCATCATCATCATCATCATCATCATCATCATCATCAGTGCCATAATCATCATTATCGTCATCATCAGGAGCATCATCGCTATCATCAGTAGCAGCAGCAACAATATTATTGTCATCATCATTAGCATTATTATCAACGTTACCATGATCATCATCATCATCATCATTAGCAGCATTGTCATCATCATCATTATCATCATTATTAGCATTATCATTATCATAGCACTATCATCATCAGCACCATCATAAGCATCACCACCGTCGTCACTCTCACTTACTGCCATGTTTTCAGCATCGTCATTATCATCAATGTCATGGTTGTCAATTATCATCATCACTACCGTCTTCATCGACACATCGTCATAGTTGTCATCACTATTGTCATCGCTCTAGGTGTCGTTTCCCCAATCTGCTTTTTCGTTATCCACACTCTCATTCTCAGATATCATCATCGTTACTCTCATTAGGAAAGGCAGAAAGTGAAGAGAAAAAAAGGGAGAAGAAAATGTTTGGCAAAGAAAAGGACACACACACACACACACACACACACACACACACACACACACACACACAGAATGTGGGTGTGACACACACAAACACACACACACACACACCACACACACACACAGAGGACAGAGAGAGGGACAGAAAGAGACAGACAGACAGACAAACAGGCAGGAAAGAGAGAGAAAGTTTAATGAGCCAGGCCTTCTGCCCATGTCAAGGAGAGGGGGTACAAAGGGAAATCATGTCAGGATACTACATTGAAAATGAATAAATAACATCCATACCAACCTGTAGACGAAATAGTAAGATTACGGATTTTAAATGCATCAGCTAGATATGCTGCCAGTCTGCACATACATTTAGTGTCACACATCAGTAACGATAACCCGAAGGAAGAAGGGTAATTGTAATACTTACAGGGAATGTATTTTTCCCTAACATTTGAGTATTTGGGGACAGACGCATATAAATGAAGTTCACTTTCTGGGACACTCTCACAAAATGGACAGTTAGGGGAGAGACATTATTAGAGTATCGGTACCGATGAGTTTTGTAATGCTGAAACACCTAACCTAAATCTGATTAAGGTCTTTTTCAGTACACACTGTTCTAGGTCGAATAAGTATTGGATGTACCAAACGATAGTTTGAAAGATGCATAAAATGTACACCGACTTTTATCTCTCAACTGAGCTTCCCATCCTTGAATGAAACAATCCATTGGCCTTTGCTCGAATTCTCTGAGAAAAAGATGAATATTTTGAACACCTTGGTGTTCCCATACATGTCCGAATCCATATTTGTATAAAGTAAAGCATAACGGCCGAAACCCAATTGTTCTGATTTTTATAATGAAGAGCTAACAGCATTTTATAAGATTTTAAAGGCAGACGCTCATCAGACATTCTAAAAAGTTCAACCAATATTTAACACATCTTGTATAAGTATGAACATATAAGAGGATATCTACCACATTCACCATAGACGAGGACATTAGGTGTCTTAACGCTAACATTTAACAATCTTTTCAACGCAAAGAGGTGTACTTTTTCAATCAAATTCTGATTTGCAATCAATCCCCAAACTTCAGAGCCGTAAGTTAGCATTGGTAGGATTGACAATCAAATAATTTAAAGAACACTTTTTGGATGTTTTTCACCGAGGGACCACAGCAGTTTTAAGATACATACAACTCCTCTCTTTGCTTTCGCGGCTCTATCTTCCATAGCGTAGGAGAAAAGAGAAGGAGGGAGAAAAAAAACGATACCAAGGTATTTATACTGATGACCACTTCTAGCTTATTGCTACCAAAGAACCATTTTTTCTCTCGCTGCAATGTAACCGCCTTTGCGAAAAGACGACCACTTTAGTTTTATACTAAATTAACTGATAAAAATTCATTCTATGCGAGGCATCCCTCAAAATATTCAGCTGTCGTTGCAGACCAATAACCGAGAAAGACAGTAACAGAACATCATCAGCAAAAAGTAGTATCAAAATTTCATTAAATCTGGGGATAGCTTTACACCGTGTTTACCATTACGGGTTACATCAATTGCAAGTTCATTAATAAATAGCGAGAATAAAACTGGACTGCAGTTGTCTCCTTGTCTCAGGCCACGAGGACAGAAGAATGGTTCAGTGCACTGGTTGTTCACTTTTACACTAGCTTTGACAGTTTCATACATGCCTTTGACAGCTTTG
The DNA here is from genome assembly GCA_016801955.1 of Conus betulinus. Classification (NCBI taxonomy): domain Eukaryota; kingdom Metazoa; phylum Mollusca; class Gastropoda; order Neogastropoda; family Conidae; genus Conus; species Conus betulinus. Next base: position 29,143 of record JADBJO010017002.1, on the reverse strand, counting down.
TACATTTTACCTCCGATTCCTTTCTTCTTTAATATCATCCAAAGGTACTGCCTGTTAACCAAGTCGAAGGCCTTTTTGAAATCAATAGAGGCACCGTATAGCTTGCTCCGATTGAGTAAAATGCTTTTGAATTAGTGCCAAAAGGGTAAAAAAATGTGATCAATTGTACTATGATTTCGTCTAAAACCAGCCTGAGATGAACCAATTAGATCATTATCTTCGACCCATTCAGTATGTCTTTTATTAAGGATATAACTGTACAACTTGCCTCCAATAATTGCCAGCAAGGAAATACCCCTGTAATTTGTCAAGACAATCAGGATCACCCCCTTTTTTTTTGTACACAGGTAGAATGATAGACTGAGGGAAAACTTTTAGGAAAACTACCAGAATCAAACTGTTTATTGAGATGTATTGAAAATTCACCACTTAATCCATCGGGGCCAGATGCTTTTCCATATTTCAAAGCTTTTATAGCATCAGAGAGAGAGAGAGAGAGAGAGAGACTCAAGAACAATGTATTCACGTTTAAGCCATGGCCCTCATGAAGGGGGTTGCAAGTTAATTACAATCGTCTTAGCACCCTGGCAACTGCACGCAAGCGTAACCAATACTTATTCAGAATGCTACTTTATGGCAGAATAAATGATCGAAACATAAATGCTTTGAGTAAATAAAAATGACAATTTTTTTAAACAATTTGCTCACGGGTACATACCAGAAGAAGTGCCAATCTAAAACTGACTTTGGGATTTTGAGAGAGAGAGAGAGAGAGAGAGAGAGAGAGAGAGAGAGAGAGAGAGAGAGAGAGAGAGCGTAAAATACTGTGCTGTGCTGTGTTGAATACTCAAGGCATTGTTTCTCCCCGTGTCCCCAATGTATGAATAGCGACATACTGATTGCGCGCGCGCGCAAGCACAACACACACACACACACACACACACACAACACACACGCACACACACACACACACACAGGGGGAGGGGGGTGATGGGGAATTGTGGAGGAGGACACACTGAAAGATGAAGACTGTGGGACAGGTGAAAGGTGAGACAATGAGAAAAGGGAAAGGGGAACAGAGAGAGATAAAGACTGTGGGACAGGTGAAAGGTGAGACAATGAGAAAAGGGAAGGAGGAACAGAGAGAGATGAAGACTGTGGGACAGGTGAAAGGTGAGACAATGAGAAAAGGGAAAGGGGAACAGTGAGAGAGACTGGGGAAGGTGAAAGGTGGGGACAGGAACAGAAAAGGGAAAGGGGAAAGGTGAGAAGAAGTGAAGACTGAACGGGAGGTGAAAAGTGGGGACAGGTGAAAAGGGTGAGAACTGGGGGAAAGGTGAGACAATGAACAGAGAGAGAGATGAAGACTGTGGGACAGGTGAAAAGGTGAGACAATGAGAAAAGGGAAGGGGGAACAGAGAGAGATGAAGACTGTGGGACAGGTGAAAGGTGAGACAATGAGAAAAGGGAAGGGGGAACAGAGAGAGATGAAGACTGTGGGACAGGTGAAAAGGTGAGACAATGAGAAAAGGGAAGGGGGAACAGAGGAGAGATGAAGACTGTGGGACAGGTGAAAGGTGAGACAATGAGAAAAGGGGGAGGAGGAGACAGGATGGAGAAAAGAACAAACCAAGGGGAGACAGAGAAGAAAATACAGAGGAAACACACACAAAGTGCCAGGCAAAAGGCAAAAGAAGGAAAATGAAAAGAAAAGAGAAGAAAGGAAAGAAAAGAAGGGGTAAGTAGTAGGGGGTTGAAAGAAAAAAAACAAAAAGCCGGAAACTGAGAGGGACAGGAAGAAGAGAACGATGAAGAAACGAGAAAGAAGAAAGAAAGAGACAGACAGACAGACAAAGAGACACAACACAAAAGCGCTAAAAAGACTAGTTACAGAGAAAAAAAAAATCGATGCTAATCAGCAGCAAAGGCAAAAAAAAAAAAAAAAAAAAAAAAAAAAAAAAAAAAAAAAAAAACAGAAAAAAAAGGAAACAGATACACACAGCAGACGAAACTGACCCCATGCCACACACAGAGCCGGGCTGTCTAAACGTCTCCAACCCGTCCTCATACACACCGACCTCTTCATGGAGGGAAGCAGGAGGCAGGAGTATGGCAGCGTGCTGGACATTGAAGGCCAAATAGCCGCTCTCCTCCTCAGAGAAACAGCGATAATCCTCGGGGGAAAACGGCGGAGAGAGGAACAACTTTGATTAGCTTCTGGATCACAACTGGGTTCCCTCGAATCACAAGTGTTTTCCTTTCTTTTCCTTGAGGATATTCACAGTTTCCCCTCTTTCCCTCTTTCGGAGAATCACCACTGTGTTCCTAGGGATCCTGAGGATATTCACAGTTTTCCCTCTTTCCCCGGAGAATCACCACTGTATTCCTAGGGATCCTGAGGATATTCACAGTTTTCCCTCTTTCCCCCCCCGGAGAATCACCACTGTGTTCCTAGGGATCCTGAGGATATTCACAGTTTTCCACTCTTTCCCCGGAGAATCACCACTGTGTTCCTAGGGATCCTGAGGATATTCACAGTTTTTCCTCTTTCCCGGAGAATCACCACTGTGTTCCTAGGGATCCTAAGAATATTCACAATTTTTCCTCTTTCCCCCCGAGAATCACCACTGAGTTCCTAGGGATCCTGAGGATATTCATTCAGTTTTCCCTCTTTCCCCCCCGAAGAATCACCACTGTGTTCCAAGGGATCCTGAGGATGTTTACAGTTTTCCCTCTTTCCCCGGAGAATCACCACTGTGTTCCTGGGGATCCTGAAGAAATTCAGTTTCCCTCTTTCCCTGAAGAATCACCACTGTGTCCCTAGGGATCCTAAGAATATTCACAATTTTTCCTCTTTCCCCGGAGAATCACCACTGTGTTCCTAGGGATCCTGAAGATATTCAGTTTTCCCTCTTTCCCTGAAGAATCACCACTGTGTTCCAAGGGATCCTGAGGATGTTTACAGTTTTCCCTCTTTCCCTGAAGAATCACCACTGTGTTCCTAGGGATCCTGAGGATATTCAGTTTTCCCTCTTTCCCTGAAGAATCACCACTGTTTCCCCTGTTTTCCTTGAGAAAGTAGCTTAATCGTTGTTTTCCTGGGGAAAACAGGTGCTGTCGCGAGGGAAACGTCGTAACCACAAAAAAACAGCTTTTCCCCTCTCCCGTTGACCAAGACAAGCGCATGTGCACTGGTATCACTAGTACCACAGCGAACAGAGGAAGAAACCCGTTATCATCGTGAGGATAACCAGTGCTTTCTAACACAGTTGTTTTCCCTATCTCGTCGTTGCTTGCGTATGGATGAAGGTATATTCCCTTTTGGAAACTAGTGAAAACAGTTGTGATCCCGTGAGAACTAGTAATAACCGTTTTCATGGAGGAAACAGGGACAACGGGGAAAAAGGTACCGAGCCTAGGGTGTAAGAAAACGTTGTGATACTCGGGCCAGGGATCAGACCAGTACAAACAACGTTATCCTTGGGAAAATTGGGGTAAGGCAGAAAATGGGTACTGAGCCGGAGTGGGGGGGGGGGGGGGGGGGGGATGCGGGGGGGGGGGGGGGGATGCGGTGGGGTGGGGGGGGGCGTTGTGATCCTCTAGGATAACACCAGTAATAACCCTTTTCCTGGGGAAAACAAAGGCAAAGGGGGGAAAACAGGTATTAAGCGTAAGGGGGAAAAACCCAACGTTGTGATCCTCTTTGTGACAATAGTCAACACCTGTTCTCCTGAAAAACGATTTTTTTTTCCCGAGGGGGAAAACAGCATAGGCTTATGAAACTTCTGGGCTCCCCTACAGAATGGCTGTGGGAGTGTGGAGGGTGGAAGGAGTATGAAGTGAGTGGGGGGGGGGGGGGGAATTTATCTTCGCCCAGACAATGGCCCCCCTTTAACCCTTCAGGCGCTAAGCGCCACCCCGTTTCTCTCTGCACCTCCTCACAGTCTGCCGGGGTGTTAGCCCGGCGCTAGCACCTTCCGGCCTCTGTCTTCTACCTCAGCATGCTCTCAATACTTTCCATACATTTTCCTAGAGTTCTGACCTTTGCTCTCAATACTTTTCCATACATTTTCCTGTATTTCTGACCTTTTCATAGTGTGTCTTTGCCATTTCCTCATTCTTGACAACTAGCTCCTCGAATTCCTTTCCACCCTGCCCACCCTCTGTAACGTTAAGTGTTTTCTCTTACTTTTCCTTCTTTTTCTTTTCCTTTATCAGTGTACTTTTCATCTGGGTTTTCCTACCTCTTTCTCTTTTCCCTTTAACAGTGCACTACCTCTTTCTCTTTTCCCTTTAACAGTTCACTTTTCATCTGGTTTTCCTACCTCTTTCTCTTTCTCTTTTCCTCTTTAAACAGTTCACTTTTTCATAATTTGGTTTTCCTACCCCTTTCTCTTTCTCTTTTCCCTTTAACAGTGCAATTTCATCTGGTTTTCCCTACCCCTTTCTCTTTCTCTTTTCCCTTTAACAGTGCACTTTTCATCTGGTTTTCCTACCTCTTTCTCTTTCTCTGGCTGGCTTCCCTACTTTTCATTTCATCTTTTACTTGTCTCCCGCCTTTTTCCCCTCATTTCACTTACGCTTCTTTTCCCCCTTTCCCCCCGTACCTTTTAAATAATCCATTTCTGCCCCCCACCTTCCCGCGACCTTTTAGCATTTTCTCTTCCAACTATCGCAGTTTTCCGGTCTGACCTGTACCCTACTTGTTCCTGCCCTTTTCTACCCTTCTCTGCCTCTCCTCCTTTTCCCATGCCCTTTTCTACCATTCTCTGCCTCTCCTTTTCCCTGCCCTTTTCTACCCTTCTCTGCCTCTCCTCCCTTTCCCTGCCCTTTTCTACCCTTCTCTTGCCTCTCCTCCTTTTCCCTGCCCTTTTCTACCCTTCTCTGACTCCCTCTCCTCCTTTTCCCTGCCCTTTTCTACCCTTCTCTGCCTCTCCTCCTTTTCCCTGCCTTGTTTGCACTTCCCATACTACTTTCTGCTGTCCTGCCTTTTCCCCATACTACTTCCTACTGTCCTCCTTCTTCTCCTTCTTTCTGCTATATTTTCCCCACTTTCCTTCTTACCCTCCCTTCTTCTTTCTTGCTACTATATTTTCCCACTTTCCTTCTTATCATACCTTCTACCTTTCTGCTAATATTTTCCCACTTTCCCATCTTTCCTTCTTACCATATACCTTCTCCTTCTTTCTGTTATCTTTCTCCACTTTCCCATCGTTCCTTCTTACTCTACCTTTTCTTTCTGTCCTATGTCTCGTACCTTTTCCTGCCTTTCCCTACGCCTTCCCCTCTGTAAACCGACTTTTTTCCCACCTTTCCCTACCCTTTTTTTCACCACCCTCCCTGTCTGTTCCTTCTTCCCCCTATCTGTTCTTACGTTCCCTGCCTTTTCTTCTTCCCCGTCTTTCCCCTTCGCCCAACAATGTCCGACTTTCTCCAATCTTTCCATGTTTACCTATCTTTTCAGTGCTTTTCCCCCTATCTTTCACTTTTCCCACCTTTCACTATCTTTCTTACTTTCCTTACGTCTCAATACTTTTCCCCTTCCTTTCCGTCTGTCACCCCCTCCCCTCCCCCCCTTTCCTACATTTCCATATGAGTGTGTGTGTGTGTGTGGTGTGTGTGTGTGTGTGTGTGTAGTGTAGTGTAGTGTAGTGTAGTGTAGTGTAGTGTAGTGTAGTGTAGTGTAGTGTAGTGTAGTGTAGTGTAGTGTAGTGCAGTGCAGTTTAGTGTATCTGCACGCTTCTGCACGCCGCAACCAACCTTCAATTTCTCTACACCACAACCTTTTACATAACAATCTTGCACGCCACTAAAAAATGTCGTTGCATACAGCAAACAGCCTTCTCGATATCTATGTAACACAATCATCGTTAATGTCTGCACGTTACAACCAGCCTTCTGGATTAGCACGCCACAATTTTCTTCAATATTTGAACACCACAACCAACCTTCTTCAGTATCAGCAAAACATATATACACTACGAACAAACTTCGTACACGTCTGCTAACCACAAACAACATTCTTCAATATCTGCACACAATCCATAACATTTTCTTACATCTCCAAACCACAAATAATCATCTAAATACGAACTTCCTGGAAACAAAGTCGATATGACACCCCTCCCCACCTTTCCATAGCTGCACCTCTGAAACAACCCTCTCCTACATTTGCATTTTGCAAACAACGGTCTTGTATATTTGCACCATACAAACAACCCTCCTCTGCAACAGCACCATACAAAACAACCGTCTTCAACATCAGCACCATACAAACAACCTCTTCAACACCAGCACCATACAAACAACCTTCTTCACACATCAGCACCATACAAATAACCCTTTTTCTTCATCAGCACCAAACAAACAATCCTTTTCTACATTACCACCATATAAACAACCCTCTTCTACATCAGCACCATACAAACAACCTTCATCTACATCAATACCATACAAACAACACCCCTTCGACATCAGCACCATACAAACAACCATCTTCGACGTCAGCACTATACAAACAACTCTCTTCTACATCAGCACCATACAAACAAACCTCTTCTACATCAGCACTATACAAAAAACCCTCTACAACATCAGCACTATACAAACAATCCACTTCAACATCGACACTATACAAACAAACCCTCTTCTATATCAGCACCATACAAACAACCCTCTTCTACATCAGCACCATACAAAACAACTCTCTTCGATATCAGCACACCATACAAACAATCCTCTTCAACATCAGCACCATACAAACAAACCTCTTCAACATCAGCACCATACAAACACCCCTTTTCTTTTCATCAGCACCAAACAAACATCCTTTTCTACATTAGCATCATATAAACAGCCCTCTTCTACATCAGCACCATACAAACAACCCTCTTCTATATCAGCACCATACAAACAATCCTCTTCAACATCAACACCCAAACAAACGACCCTTTCTCTACATCAGCACCATACAAAACAACCCTCTTCTACATCAGCACCATACAAAACAAACCTCTTCAACATCAGCACCATACAACAAACATTCTCTTCAATATTAGTACCATACAAACAGACCTTCTTCTGTGTCAGCACCATATAAACAACCCTCTCCTACATCAGCACCGTACAAAGACGCCTCTTCAACATCGGCACCTACAAACAATCCTCTTCTACATCAGCACCATACAACCAACCCTCTTCAACATTAGCACCACGCAAACAACCCTCTTCTATATGAACACCATACAAACAACCCTCATCTACATCAGCACCATACAAACAAACCCCTTCTAATCTGCACTATACAAACAAACAAACCTCTTCTAATCTGCACCATACAAACAACCATCTTGTATATCAGCACCATACAAGCAACCCTCTTTACAATCAGCACCATACAAACAACCTTCTTCAACATCAGCACTATACATACAACCCTCTTCAACATCAGCACCATACAAACAACCCTCTTCTATATCAGCACCATACAAACAACCCTCTTCAACATCAGCACCATACAAACAACCCTCTTCTACATCAGCACCATAAAAACAACCGTCTTCTAAATCTGCACCGTACAAACAACCATCTTCTATATCAGCACCATACAAACAAACCCTCTTCTACATCAGCACCAAACAACCAACCCTCTTCTACATCAGCACCGTACAAACAGCCATCTTGTATATCAGCACCATACAAACAACACCTCTTCTATATCAGCACCATACAAACAACCCTCTTCTACATCAGCACCGTACAAACAGCCATCTTGTATATCAGCACCATACAAACAACACTCTTCTATATCAGCACCATACAAACAACCCTCTTCTACATCAGCACCGTACAAACAGCCATCTTGTATATCAGCACCATACAAACACCCTCTTCTAATCTGCACGTACAAAGAACCATTTTGTATATCAGCACCATACAAACAACCCTCTTCAACATCAGCACCATACAAACAACCCTCCCTCTTCAACATCAGCACCATACAAAACAACCCTCTTCAACATCAGCACCATACAAACAACCCTCCTACATCAGCACCATACAAACAACCCTCTTCTGATCTGCACCATACAACCACCTTTTCCCTCTGAGCGATACAAACAACCTTCTCCTTCATCTTTACAGTACAAACAACCTTCCCCTTCATCTTTACAGTACAAGCAACCTTCTTCTTCCGGACAATATGATTAACCTTCTACCCACAGACGGAACCGAAGAACAGTATCCTGCGCGTAGGATGAAAGGAACACACAGGGTGTGGAGGAAAACCAACCTAAACGGCCATCTAAGGTGAAAAGGGAATGCGCCAAGCCGACGAATGGACGGTTAGCAGGCTTAATTAGGCCACGAAGAACCCCCTCCACGTACGAGTCGGAAGATGGGGGAGGACGTGGGGTGGGGGTGGGGTCAGCAAGGGAGAGCATCAAGCTGTTGGGCAAGCTAGTCACGGGCCGATCAATAGGCTCACTGGTCTGACACACGTCTTCGGATTCCTCACTGAGCCTGCCTGTACGACAATCAAGACACACACAGAGAGGAAGCGAGAGAGGGTGGGGAGTGGGACACACAGGGAGAGAAAGAGGGAAGGGCGACAATCAAGACACACACAGAGAAGGGCGAGGGTGTGTGGTGAGTGGGACACACAGGGAGAGAAAGAGGGAAGGAGGTAAGAAGCGGGAAGAAATCGAGTGGGATCGAGGAAGAGAGACAGACAGACAGGCAAATACAAAGGAGTGAGAGAAAACAGAGAGAGAGAAAGAGAAAGAGAGAGAGGTGGGAGAGAGAGAGAGAGAGAGAGAGAGAGAGAGAGAGAGAGAGAGAGAGAGAAGAGAGAGAGTGAACGAGTGAGAGAGTTGGGAAAGATACAGGTAAACGTACAATTTACATATCAAAACCAACCAATAACCGAAAAGGATGATAGTATTGAGAGTGTGGGTACTGTTCAGAGAGAGACAGACAGACAGACGGACGGACGGACGGACAATAGGACAGACAGACATTGACAGACTGGGAGACAGAGACAATAGGAGAAAGAGATTGAGTGAAACGCTGAGACGCGCATTCTGGGACAAGCGAGACAGACAGAGAATTGATGAGAGAAACGCAGCGGAGACGTGCATTCTGAGAGAAAAGCAGACAGAGCGAGACGAGAACAGATGAGAGGGATCCCATGAATTCCCATACCAGCCACAGGAAGAGAGAGAGAGAGAGGAGAGAGAGAGAGAGAGAGAGAGAGAGAGAGAGAGAGAGCATAGTGTATTAGTATCCCATTAATTCCTTACACCACACACACAATTCCTTACACACACACACACACAGAGAGAGAGAGAGAGAGAGAGAGAGAGAGAGAGAGAGAAGAGAGTGTATTAGTTAAATCCCATAGATTCCTTAAAGTGGGCAGAAGAGAGAGAGGGAGAGAGAGAGAGAGAGAGAGAGAGGGGAGAGAGAGAGAAGCATAGTGTATTAGGTAAATCCCACGAATTCCTTACAGTGGGCAGAGAGAGAGAGAGAGAGAGAGAGAGAGAGAGAGAGAGAGAGAGAGAGAGAGGCATAGTGTATTTAGTTAAATCCCATGAATTCCTTTTTAAGACAGCCAGAAAGAAAGGAGGGTGAAGGTGGAGGAGAACGATAGTGGCTCCGACACCAGGTTCACCCCCCCCCCCCCCCCCCCCCCCCCCCCCCGAAAGGATTCATTCTGGTGACGGTCCATCACACATGAATGACTATTCTCCGCGCCATGAATGCAACGCAAACAAGCCAACCAATGGATGAGTGCGCACGTGCACTCACCAACACACACACACACACACACACACACACACACACACACACACACACACACAAACACCACACACACACACACCACCACCACCACCACCACCACAACAACAACAACAACTAACAGTGTCTAGGTACAAGCAAAAAGACAATACTGGTCATCTTTTCTGTGTTAATGAAGTTTATAATCAAAAGACATGCAAAGGGTTTGGGAAAAAACTAACAACTATAAAAAATGGAATAAATTTACCAACTTGTCCGATAAGCTTAAACAATTCAGAATTACCTTCGAGCCTAGAAAAGGCAAAGCACTTGCCGATATGTTTGCAATTTATAGCAGAATTAATGGATTGTCAGAAGAGAATAGAAAATACAGAGAAGACCGGGAGAAAGAGATGATACACCAAGACACACAATTCATAGCTAACCTGTACGTAAATGCTGAAATTACATATCATGAAGTAAAAGAATGTATTTCCAGTCTTAACAATAGAAGGTCATCTGTTGGTATAGACAGAATCTCCAATGAAATGTTAAAACATTTGCCAACTAAAGTTATAACCTTTCTTCATCTCTTTTACTACAGAAATGCTGGTCAAGTGGCGATATTCCTCTCATTTGGAAACACTCAATCATTGTTCCAATTCACAAACCAGGCAAACCCAAAGCAGACAAAAGCAGTCCGATTGCTTTAGCATCCCATACGTGTTAACTAGTGAAAAAAATTGTACTGAATAGATTAGTCTATTATTGTGAAAAACATAATGAAATTCCTATCAATTAAGCTCGCTTTGAAAAAGTAGAGATCCACCATGGACCATTTGGTCAAACTAACTACACAAGCAAAACAACAGTTTGCAAGGCGAAAGAACATCCCACCAACCTTCTTTGACATCAGAAAAGCTTACGACCAGGTATGAAATGCTCGGCTTCTTCATAAACTTAAAACTGTAGGTATAACCAGTTATATGCATCATTATATTGCTAGGTTTTTTTTAATCAAATAGATTTCTACTGGTAAGAGTAGAAAACATATTCAAAATCCTAGATAGCCACACATGGGTCTTTCACAAGGATCAGTCATTTCGCCTATTCTATTTAATATCATGTTATCAGATCTGCCAAAAGATCTATCTAAAGATGGGGGTTTACTTCAATATGTTGACGATATTTGTTTCTGGATGAAAGTGACTATGAAACGCAAAACTCCAGTCAGGGTCTGGAACTATAAAACAAAAATGTATACCAGTGTGAAATTAACAAGTCTATGAAAGAAAATGGACTAATCTTGCCATTAGAAAAAAAAATATGTTATTCAGTTCTGGCTATGATCCAGAAGAGCTTTCTAATTTCACTATAGATGGCACTGTCATTAAATAAACACAAATAATTAAATTTCTAGGTGTATATTTGTCTTCAAAACTGTCAAGGAATTATCACATAGAATATATCTGAAATAAAGCTAGGAAGGTCTATAGTCATAACTAAAGAACACCGGGCACAAGACACTAAGGCGTTTATATCTCTTGCTACATCTCTTTTGCGTTCAAGGCTGACCTACGCCAAGAAGTTTTCTTCAGCGCTCCACAGCATTAGCTAATAAAAACTCCAAAGTATAGATTGTAAAGCATATAAACCTATTTTTGGTGTACCCCACGCACGCAGCAACTTTAGGAACCTACAGAGAAGTAAGTATTTTTCCTCTTGATGAACAGTGAAAAACTTTCGGTTACAAAATGTGTCGTAAAAGCTTGTTTGTAACTACTTTTCTGCAACTGAAGTTACTTTAAGTTCACAAACAGATTTTGCACAAAGAGCCAAAACAATACAATCGTTAACATCCATAAA
>JADBJO010017002.1:5000-12500 GCA_016801955.1 Conus betulinus | reverse complement strand
TTTACTTTTTACCTTTCTAATTACGGGCACCTCCTATATCCCTCTCTCTTCTCGCCTATTAATAGTAAGTGTCCTATGGCAGGGCGGATCCGATGCGCAGTTTCTCTCCTGAGTCAAGCTCTGCTCAACACAGCGTGTTGCACTTGGTGCGTCATCTTTCCGGCTTCTTTCACGGTAAAGGTCCGTACACGTGTTAAGTTACCAGCAAGTAGGAAAGTACATGTGTGGTGGTGGTGGTGTCAAAGTGGGCAGAACTTTGTGCACATAATGACAGCAGATAACGTGAAAGATGAGAATCGTGAACGATTTGAGCCAGTGGTTCGTAGTGAAATCTCCCTCGTTGGACCACATCGAATGCGAGTAGAATTTTTTGAGCCGAGCCTCGGCTTTCTGTGCGAGTCCGAGGAGGGGGTGGGGAGGGAAGAAGGGGTTGGGGGGTGGGGGGTGTTAAAAGAAGGACACGACACCCGCGTGGCGATGAATCACCTCTGTGTGGACACGCGGTACAAACTGACACCTTTCGACTGCGGGTATGAGATGACCTTATGACCTTCAAATGCGTTATGGTCACCACAGTTTTCACATCTTTTTTCTCAAAATACTACAGTTTAATACCGTTAACATTTCTTTTCCCATTGCAATAAAACTAACTATACAAAAATGTTCATATGAAAATATATATTACTTTAATATTTGAAAAACAAAAATGGTGTTCTGTGATTTTGTTTCCCTGTTTGATTTTGAAACTCTGGAAGTTATCAACGGACTCTCTCACAGAACAAAATCGAACGTTTTTCGAGTTTTTTTTTGTTTTTTTTTTTTTTTTTTTTTTTTTTTTTTTTTTTTTTTTTTTTTTGGCCGATTTTTTTCCCCTTTCTCCGCGTGCGTGACAAACATAAATAAACAAATAAATGAATAAATAGATAATAAATGAGTAAATGAATAATAAATGAGCAAATAAACGAAGAAATAAGTAAACAAACAAACAAACAAATAAATAAATGTACTAAATAAATGGGGAAGAGTCGGAATGGGGCACTCAAGGGAGCGAACTTGGCACCGTATGACTTGCGCTTTGGGTTATGGTGTTGGACAGGCCTTCAGGCGCTGGTCAGACAGCAGGTCAAAACGGACATGACGATTCACAGGGTAGTTTCGTCCATACATTTGTTAGATTTCGGATACACAATTCTTTTCGGTTGGTAAAAAAGGAGACGTAATAAATAAGAATGCGACAAAGGAGGGAGAGAGATGAACCGCCAGAAACAAAATAAGATAGTAAACCGCCGAGCATGTGGGGACGAACCGAAAAAGGACATTTGCTTTATAAAATGACAATAGTCGGGGCAGAAACAAATTATATACCAATGGGTAATAATCTCGATAAGCTTATCTGCCAAAAAAGCGTTTACCCGAAAATTAACACACAAAAAAAATAATGTCTGTTGTTGTATCAAAAAACAAAACAAAACAAAAAAAACTTGCATATCACAGGTGGAAAAAAAAAGTGATTAGCTGAAATAGGCACACAAATCCAAAACAAAAAACAAACAAAAAAAATCTTCAACATCACCTGCACCAACGTCAGCGGTGAGGGCGGCACCAAAGACAAACACAGCTGCGACTCCCCGCCGTGGAACTCACACTGACGGTGGGAAGACATGAACTACTAACCAGGAAAACGACTCGATACATCAGCTGCAGGTTGACAACGGCCGCAGTACGTGTGAAGAACGGCGGGATGGTCTGGCACCACACACACCACCCTTAACTGCCACAACTCGCATTGACCTTGGACACCATTCACACTGGACACGACTCGGAGAAGCGTCGCCATTTGCTCCCTTTATATGGCCTGCACTAGCCAGGGATCTTTGTGGTGTCAGTGCGTGTGTGACATTCTTAATTGAAGTTGCTCATCAGACCTTTTCTGCAGTCGTCTGTCGCTGTTGGTGTGACATCCTGATGCTTTCCATACATCTCCGGGCGTCATGTGCTCCTCCTGTCTCCTCAGCCCTTCTCCCGGTCCTCATACACTCTTCACTTACGTCATCGTTTCGCCCCCCTCCTTCCCCCCTCCCTTTGTTTACACTTATCCTCTCTGTCCGTCTGTCTGTCAGTCTATCTCTCTCACTCGCCCCCCCTCTTCTCCTTCCCTCCCCCCCCCCCCCCCCCCCCCCCCCCCCCCCCCCCCCCCCCCCTCCGCCTCTCTCTGTCACACACGGGTGAGTCAACGGGTAAGGCAGCAAGTCAAATGTTTCCCAAGGACTGAATGTTCTCCACTGCTCTTTAATTAATTCGAATTCGTGCCTTTTGTTGGTGAGCTGACCACGAGGGCGAGACGTGTACCACGACTCTTGTCCGTGTCAATCACCGCGGGCATGGCAAAACGGATCGTACCCTCCCATGAGCGTGTAGTACTGCCCGCAGACATTGGCTAGGGGGGGGGGGCCATCTCGAGGAGGGGTGGGGGGGAGGTACCTCTCGTTCTATGCGCAGTATGGCCTGGCTGGTATTTTCGAAAGCATGTCCTTCAGAGGGTAGGGAGCGGGGCAGGGAGCCTAGTGCCTTCTTTGACTGCAAGGCATACATCGGACGCCTTCAGCCCCAAAAGGAGAAATCTCCACAACAGCTGGTGCCTGGACCCGCTGTCCGTGTGAATGGCGTGGTCAATGTACTGCCTCTTCACTGACCAGTCCTCCTTCATGTCCCCCCCTTTGTCCTTGGCGACGTGGACGGTTTTCGTCACTGCTATCACGTCGCTGACATGTTCGTCTGATGGAGGTCAAATCACCACCAATTGTCTCCCTTGATAAACTCGTATACTTCCATGGCTAATACTGTTGCCACAGTTTAAGGTACAGAACCTGAGCATAACACACACACACACACACACACACACACACACCTCTATGCAGTCCCCTTTAATTGCTGCCCGAGAAACAAACTCCAGTTTAAGAATGAATCAGTGTGCGTGCGTGTGTGTGTGTGTGTGTGTGTGTGTGTGTGTGTGTGTGTGCGTGCGTGCGTGCGTGCGTGCGTGCGTGTGTGTGTGTGTGTGAATACGCCCGCGGCATATGCTTCACGATCATACTCCTGCCCTTCCTAAAGTGGTCCACTTCAGAACTCGAGTTTCCCTAGAAACGAATTTCAGAGTCGCTGTTGAGTTGGCCCCACCAAGACCCACACTTCACAACACTCGTGATGTCTGGCTTACTTCACACACAGTGTAACCTGAGGGGCTTCCTTAGCACAAACAGTATGGTCCGACTATTAACTGAAGGGGCTTGCTTCACACACATAGACACACAGTATGATCTGACTGTTTAACTGGAGGGGCTTACTTCACACACAGACAGTATGGTCTGACTGTTTTTTTGAGGGGCTTACTTCACATACGCACACACACAGTATGGTCTGACTGTTATTGAGGGGCTTACTTCACACACAGACACACAGTATGGTCTGACTGTTATTGAGGGGATTACTTCACACACACACACACACACACACACACACACACACACACACACAGAGTATGGTCTGACTGTTATTGAGGGGATTACTTCACACACAGACACACAGTATGGTCTGACTGTTACTGAGGGCCTTACTTCACACACAGACAGTATGGTCCGACTGTTATTGAGGGCCTTACTTCACACACACAGACAGTATGGTCCGACTGTTATTGAGGGGCTTACTTCACACACAGACAGTATGGTCTGACTGTTATTGAGGGCCTTACTTCACACACAGACACACAGTATGGTCTGACTGATATTGAGGGCCTTACTTCACACACAGACACACAGTATGGTCTGACTGTTATTGAGGGCCTTACTTCACACACAGTATGGTCTGACTGTTATTGAGGGGCTTACTTCACACACAGACACACAGTATGGTCTGACTGTTATTGAGGGGCTTACTTCACACACAGACACACAGTATGGTCTGACTGTTATTGAGGGGCTTACTTCACACACAGACACACAGTATGGTCTGACTGTTATTGACGGGCTTACTTCACACACAGACACACAGTATGGTCTGACTGTTATTGAGGGCCTTACTTCACACACAGACACACAGTATGGTCTGACTGTTATTGACGGGCTTACTTCACACACAGACACACAGTATGGTCCGACTGTTATTGAGGGGTGTAGGAGCGGAAGAAGAAATGCAACTGCAGGCGTTTGATTTCCCACCGTTAATGACGGCGTTTTCTCTGTGTAAACTAATTATTCGCATTCATCACCTCGCGCTTTGGCCATGATACAGAAGGGACTGGATACAGCAGAAGAAGGTGACGGAAGTTTGTTCCCTCTCTCTCTCTCTTTCTGTGTCTCGCTGTCGGTCTGTTGTCTGTCCGTCTGTCTGTCTCTCTCTGTCTGTCTCTCCCTCTCTCTGTCTGTCTGCCTCTCCCTCTGTCTGTCTGTCTGTCTGTCTCTCTCTCTCTCTTCTTTCTCTCCCTGTCTCTCTGTCTGTCTGTTTTCCCTCTCTCTATGTTCCACTTTCATCTGAAGTCACGATTCATCCCCCCGTCTGTTCCACTTTCACCTGGTGTCACGATTCATTCCCCCGTCTGTTCCACTTTCACCTGGTGTCACGATTCATTCCCCCGTCTGTTCCACTTTCACCTGGTGTCACGATTCATTCCCCCGTCTGTTCCACTTTCACCTGGTGTCACGATTCATTCCCCCGTCTGTTCCACTTTCACCTGGTGTCACGATTCATTCCCCCGTCTGTTCCACTTTCATCTGAAGTCACGATTCATTCCCCTGTCTGTTCCACTTTCATCTGAAGTCACGATCCATTCCGCCGTCTGTTCCACTTTCACCTAAAGTCACGATCCATTCCCCAGTCTGTTCCACTTTCATCTGAAGTCACGATCCATATGCAACTTGACCCATCTTCCTAAATCAACATTCAAATGTCCCTGAATCAAAAACATCGTGGAGTTTAGCGGTTGTTTCCCTCTGAATATTGTCAACAATGCCGTAGCCTTGACAGAAAACTGTCCATTTTAACACACACACCACACACACACACACACACACACACACACACACGTTTTCGTGATGGACCGTCCTACAACTCCCATCCAATGGCAAACAATGGTAGCAATAAACATTAGTGTATGGAAGGGTTTACAGTATGGCAAGCAATGACAGCAATAAACAGTGGTGTAAAGAAAGGTTCACAATATGGCAAACAATGGCTGCAATAAACATTGGTGTAAGGAAAGGTTCACAGTATGGCAAACAATGATAGCAATAAACATTGGTGTGAGGAAAGGTTTACAGTATGGCAAACAATGATAGCAAGAAACATTGGTGTGAGGAAAGGTTTACAGTATGGCAACACAATGATAGCAATAAACATTGGTGTAAGGAAAGGTTTACAGTATGGCAAACAATGATAGCAATAAACACTGGTGTGAGGAGAGGTTTACAGTATGGCAAACAATGGCTGCAATAAACATTGGTGTAAAGAAAGGTTTACAGTATGGCAAACAATGATAGCAATAAACACTAGTGTAAGGAAAGGTTTACAGTCTGGCAAACAATGATAGCAATAAACATTGGTGTAAGGAAAGGTTTACAGTCTGGCAAACAATGATAGCAATAAACATTGGTGTAAGGAAAGGTTTACAGTATGGCAAACAATGATAGCAATAAACACTGGTGTAAGGGAAGGTTCACAGTCTCCCGTGATTCTTTGTAATTTGCTATCAATGATGAATTTCTTTTTTTCTACATTAGTTGTTTTTGTTGGGTTTTTTTTTTATAGATCGACCCGTCTTCGTAGTGGACCATGCACCTCCCAAAGAATGGCATAAAACATTAATTCTAAAGCTTACACTGGATTAATGAAAGCATAAAACGTTAATTCTAAAGCGTACACTGGATTAATGAAAGTATAAAACATTAATTCTAAAGCATACATTGGATTAATGACGGCATAAAACATTAATTCTAAAGCATACATGGGATTAATGAAAGCATAAAAACATTAATTCTAAAGCATACACTGGATTAATGAAAGCATAAAAACATTAATTCTAAAGCATACAGGGATTAATGAAAGCATAAAACATTAATTCTAAAGCATCCACTGGATTAATGAAAGCATAAAAACATTAATTCTAAAGCATCCACTGGATTAATGAAAGCATAAAAACATTAATTCTAAAGCATACGTTTGATTAATGAAAGCATAAAAACATTAATTCGAGAGCATACACTGGATTAATGAAAGCATAAAACATTAATTCTAGAGCATGCATTGGATTAATGAATGTATTAAACATTAATTCTAAAGCACTCACTGGATTAATGGAAGCGTTTTTGTTGGTCATGATTCTTTGCACCTTAATTTCAAGGACGATGGCTTTTTCAGTGCCGCAAATTGAACCTAACCCCCCTTCTCTGCACGTTCCCAACCACCCAGTCTCTCTGTCTTTCTCTCTCTCCTTTTACGGTCAACGTGACTGCTTTTAATTGCTTGCTTTGAAATAAAGAGAAAGAAACATAACTGCACCGCCTACCTTCTTAAATAAAACAAAAATTAATATTGAAACATTATTCATGTTCATGTATTATTTGACAAACCTAGGGGTGTATCACTGACAAACTGATAAATGCACACGTATTACTATACTTAAACACTCTAGCTTTAAAACATGAGCTAAATTCTATTTTCTCCAGAAATAAGGTTTCAGTGTGCGACTGTTTCTATTTCATAGCACACACTACTTCATTCCCCAACGCCCATCAGTAGAGACAAACCGCAGCATTAGCGAGCTTGCAAGAACTTCTGTGTTATGCATGGGAGGTTTTGATTTTTGTTTGTGTACACTTTTATCATTTCTACGCTGTGAATGTTCTTGGCTGTTAGTATGCTGCACGGTTATCTGCCTAAACACGGTTTTCTCCCGTGGCACAATACCAAAGGGAGATCATTAATGCCAAATGTACCTGGACAAATGTGTAGTCTAAATGCAGTTCCACGGCCTCGTTCTGCTGGTATCAATGGGCAATGACAGGGCAAGATTCATCCGTTGAAACTTTGATTTTTCCTTCCCCAGCACACTTCCTTTATTTCCGTTTCTCTGCGCACGTACTTCGTTTTCATTTGCTGTCGTTTAAGATTAACTGGTCATTGGAAAAAGGTGGATTAAGTGACGGGATACATCAGAACTGTCAGAAGGTGAGAAACATTCAAACAGAATAGAATCATTTGGCAGCAGGGAGGGATGACATTTATATATGCTAACCATTTCTTCTTCACGTCTTAACGGGGATTAGAAGCACAGAGGCTCTTTCAGACTCATTAGTATCACACATCTAATTACATCAATGCTTCCCTTGACGTTAAATGACGATATACCAGTCAATAATAATGTGGTATTCTCACCACCAAGAGTTCAAAGACCGAATCCAACTGCACCCCAAAGCAGCCAGTAAGCATTTAGAAAAGCCGAAGAGAAGA
>JADBJO010017001.1:30000-38921 GCA_016801955.1 Conus betulinus | reverse complement strand
CAATGGCTGCCATCATGTCTGAACTGTTGGAGATACGTAACATCTTTTAATTAAACACGACAACTTGAAGAAACATCACCTCAGGGACGGCATTCACCCCACCACAAGAGGCTCCAGCATACTGGCTGGCAACATTGGACGTCACGTCCGAAACCTGGTGTGGGAAATCCCGAAACGGCCTGCTCGTCAGCCCAGATTCCACCGACCCCAGTCCTACCCTGGCCCTCAACACCACGCCTGGCATAAACGCTTCTATGCTTTGAGTGACTGGGACATGTTTCATCAACACTTGTGATAACCTTTGTCACAGAGATCAAGATTCACTGACATTTACGAAGCTGAGCATTTCCCATTGTTCTTCGCCATTAATGACTTTATGCCTGCTAGACATCTAAGTACATTTAGTATAAACAGAATTAGTTGATTTAAACTATTGTTTAACGCATATAGAAATTTGAATTTTTATTTCATTATTTTTTTTTATTATTATTATCATTATTACTTTTTTTTAACATACTTTTCTCACGCACCTTCCTTGCTTCACTTTGTCTTTTAATTGTTCTCCTCTCAGTGTATGTAAATCTCTGAGATACCTTGATTTAACATTAACTTGATTACGACTGGTTACCAATAATGAGTAGAAACTAATGAGAACATTTTTGATATATTTCAGTGGAACTGTCGTTCCATTGTCAAAAATTTAGACTGTTTAGTTCAACATCTTGCACAACACGATCACAAGATTCTGTCTTTTCAGTCCTTGAATGTTAAAAAAAGAAAAAAAGCTGCCAAAGATAGACAATTACTATTATCCACCAATCCATCAAAAGGATGATACCACTGGAAAAGTCTCTACGGCTATTTATGTACGTGAGGGGATTTCTTACACTCTTTGCCCCAGTCCTGCGCTATCTGATATACCTAACTTGAATTCTTGTGCTGTTACAGTCGGATTCAATTCTTCACTGTTAACCATAGTTTCTGTCTACCTACCCCTTGGTCCAAATGAGCAGAACACTGAATGGATTCGTATGCTACAAGCAGAACAAAATAAAAAAAAAATTCTTAATCACGGGTGACTTTAATGCTCACTCACCTTTCTGGGAGAAGGAATGTCAAACAGTTACAAGCAACCCTTTTGTTGAAAATTTAGTGGATTCCTCCCTCTGTCTTCTAAACGATGGGCGAATCACACGCATACCCGATAACCCCAATCATAGAGCCACCGCCATCGACTTAACACTGGCGTCACCTGAGTTAACACCCTTTTGTACCTGGAAACCCATAGATGATCCTCTGAACAGTGATCATATACCACTTGCGACCAGGTTTGAAATAGGTCAACCTTCCGCTACGGACTCAACAGAAGACAAGATTCCAAAATATAATTACAAACGTGCTGACTGGAACAAATTTACAAAAATATTACTTTCTTATGATGAGTTCGAAACTTCTGATCAGGATGTTGAACACCTTATACATGATGTTTACTAAAGCTGTTCTGTATGCCGCTGACGAATCCATTCCGAAGTATAAGTCAATAACATCAAAAAAGCATGTCGGTAACATTTGGTGGAATGAAGCTTGCCAGAGAGCAAAAGACGAGAAAAAGTTAAAATTTAATGCTTATCTAAAGCACCAATCTATTGAAAATCATGTGGAAATGAAAAAAAAAGCCAAAAATAAATGTAACAGAGTAATAGATGAAGCCAAAAAAGAATATTGGTCATCTTTTTGTACAAACGAAGTTTCAAATCATAAAGATATTCAGAAAGTATGGGGAAAAATTGAAAACAATGAAGAATGGCGTAAAATTGCCACAATATCCAGTACAATTGTCTCATTGTGATTTGCCAACTAATTACGAAAAAGCCGAAGCCTTTGCTGATATGTTTGCAAATAACAGTCGCAGCGATGGACTGTCGGACAAAGATAGAAAGTACAGAGCAGAACATGAGTTACAGCTTAGTGATGAAGACACGGAACAGACCAGAAATCTATCTATTAATGCTGCAATTACGATAGGAGAATTAAAAGAATGTATCTCTAATCTCGGCAGCAAGAAAACATCAGTTGGGCTGGATGGAATTTCTAACGAAATGTTAGGTCATTTATCACTAAATATGTTGAATTTTTTTACATTTTATCTTTCAAAAATGCTGGGAAAGTGGACAACTACCAAAAGTATGGAAACAGTCAATTGTTGTACCTATTCACAAACAAGGAAAGCCCCGGAATGATAAAAAAAAAGCTATATAGACCAATTGCGTTAACGTCACACACATGTAAACTTATGGAGAGAATTATATTAAGGAGACTTAATCACTATTGTGTGAAAAGTACAAGGTTATTCCAATTAATCAGGCAGGCTTTAGAAGAGGTAGATCAACCATTGATCACCTGATAAAACTAACTACTCAAATTAAGCAACAGTTTGCCAGACGAAAGAATGTTCTTGCTACGTTTTTTGACGTCAAAAAGGCTTACGACCAAGTGTGGCACAATCGACTACTGACAAAGTTACGAAAAGTTGGTATTGTGGGTAATATGTTTGATTTTATCAAAAGCTTTCTTTCTAATCGATCAATACAGACAAGGATTGGGAATACGTACTCCAATATTAGATCTCTTCATATGGGCCTTCCTCAGGGATCAGTCATTGCCCCCATCTTGTTCAATATTCTAATGTCAGATCTTCCTAGGGGGTTATCGAAAGATGCAGTTGTAGTTCAATATGCCGACGACATCTGTTTATGGATGAAAGTATCAATGAAAAGAAAAAAACTCCAACCAGAGCTCTGAATTACACCAAGAAGTTATACCAACACGAACTCGATAAAATAAGTAAATATATGACTGAAAATGGTCTTTTCATTATCTCTTGAAAAAACCAGTATGATGCTTTTCAATTCAGGATACAACCCTGAAAAACTTCCTGTATTTTCTATCCATGGTTCAGTCATATACGATATACTCAAACGACTAAGTTTTTGGGTTTTTATCTCACGTCAAAACTTTCCTGGACCAGCCATATTGAGCACATACTAACAAAAGCAAGAAGGAGCTTAAACTTATTAAAAAAAATCATTAGCAAACAAAAGTGGGGACAGGATACAAAAGTATTAATACTACTGTCAACGTCACTTGTGCGTTCCAAATTGACGTATGCACAGGAGGTATTTTTTTAGTGCTCCACAACATTTACTGACTAAAATGCAAAGTGTTGACTGCAAAGCCTATAAACTTTCCCTAGGAGTTCCATTTCATGCATCAAATTTAGGAACCTATAAAGAAGCAGGTGTTTTACCTCTTGACGAGCTAAGATATCTTTCTGCTGCCAAATATGTTTTACGAAGCTCCTCGTTCGAAAATTTCACAGAGGCCGAAGTTTGCCTGAGGTCCGATCTTCATTTTGCAAAAAAGGGCTAAATCCATCCAATCATTAAAATCCATAAACACATTTACTTCAGATCTCTTAAAAAAAAATCAAATTAAACAGAAAGGAAATAGCAACAAAACCTTCCTACTCACCTATACCTACATGGGAGATGAACAATCTGGAGCTTGACATAGATCACACAAACTTATCCAAAAATGATTCACCTAATATCCTGAAAAGTTCCGTCAGCTCCCATATTGATAACAAGTATTCTGAACATTTTAAGATTTATACAGATGGGTCTGTACTTGGGAACAGAAAAGTAGGAGCTGCCTTCGTTATACCAGCTTTAGAAATAGAGAAACGGTTTCACATATGTGAAAATGTTTCTATTTTTACTGCTGAATTAATTGCAATATTGAAGGCCCTGAATTACATTTCTGATTTTCCGAAAAACATATTTCAGATTTTATTGTGTGTTGATTCTAAATCGGTCTTACAGGCACTTAAATCCTTAAACCAAAAAATGCGATCGGAATTGATAATTGAAATTAAACACACTGTTCATCTTTTATCATTGAAAGGAACCAGCGTCACTTTCTGTTGGGTGCCTTCCCACTGTGGAATCGTTTCAAATGAATGGGCTGATCGAGCTGCAAGAGAAAGAGGAGCAAACAATCATGATGGTTCAGTTCCAGTTAAGATGCTGTTAGATTTACAAGAAGGTTACACATGTTTAGTTAACGCGTCATACAAAATGTTTGACGAGAAACTTAAAAATCTAAAGTGTCACTACAGTCAGCACTGCATAAATGCTAAGAACAGAGGAAATATTAAACCTTTTTTAGTGTTCTTGTCCGGAACTTATTCGAGGGTCTGTTTCCAGCCTGATGTATAGGTTTCGTTTAAATGCACTCCGCACAAAATACAGCAAAAATGTCCAGTGCATGTGCGGAAGAGAAAATAACGATCAGTCATTTACTTGTTCATTGCTCCAAAGTCAAAGAAACTAGTATCTCTGAGAGTGGGACGACAGTTTTTATCCGAGTCTTCCATTTCTCTTGAAAATGTTTTGAACAGTATTCACTTCTCCGCATTTTCTCGGAGTGTTTGATTAATTGTCCAGTTGGTATATTCCTGTGATTGACTCAGTTTTCATCATCCCAAACCCCATTTTAACACACACACACACACACACACACACACACACACGGCGCGCGCGCGCGCGCGCGCGCAGCGTATCTCTCCTCTCCCTCTCTCTCACATACACACACTTATACACATACACGCACGTACACAAATACGGACACAAGAACCCACGCACGCACAGGCATGCATGCCCGTGCATGCACGCACACATACGCGCGCACGCGTGCGCGTACACACACACACACACACACACACACACACACACACACACACACACACACACACAAAACACACACACACACACACACACACACACACACACACACACACATACACACATATAATTATATTTTTTTTACGCACGCACGCACGCACAATATATTTCATATATGTAAATATATCTAGATATTTTTTATGACATGCAAATGCATGTGTTGGCCGTTGCTTTGTTAGTGTTAATTGCTGATTCGATGTTAAAGGATTAATGCGTTAGTGTGTGTGTGTGTGTGTGTGTGTGTTGTGTGTGTGTGTGTGTGTGTTGTGTGTGTTGTGTTTTCATAGTTGGTAGATCCTCACTGATTTTCATATGTCCATAGCTTTGATCCTCATTGATTGGTAATTATGTAACATTTTTACCCATTTTCCTTATGCAATAATTATATCTTAAGCTCTTGTACACACCCATGAAAGTACCTACATACACACGTACGTTCATATCAAACTTAACATGCAGTCACCTCCTTCCCATTCTACCCACCCCTTCCCTTTTCCCCCATCCTTTCCCATCGTCTAATATCACTTTTAGTGAACAGACGTTAAACAGAATAACACAACAACAACAACAACAACACACACACACACACACACACACACACACACACACACACACACACACCACACTCACTCACTCACTCACACACACACACACACACACACACACACACACACACACACGCACACACACACACACACACACACACACACACACACACACACACACATTTTATTCGTTAGTCGAATCGGCGGAGAGAGCCAATTTAGTCATCTGATTGAAGGTGGATGAGGTGATTTGTAGATACACAGGTGGCTTCTCAAGATGATGCGTGCGCGGAATTTGCGGTGACAGCTTGAACAGGCAATGTGGGAGACCTGTTCTTGCTTGCTGGTGGTGTCTCTTTTGTTGCGCAGCAGCTGTCCTCCCTTTTCGTCGCATAAACTGCACCCCGTGTGCATAGAGTAACGCCAACTAGCTCGATCCATGGCAGTTTGTTCACATGTGTCAGGGTTGATGTTAAACGCTTTCAAAGATGATTCGAAGGTGTCTTTGAAGCGTTTCTTCTGCCCTCCATGGGAACGCTTTCCTTGTGGCGGTTCACCGTAGAACAGTCTCTTGGGTAGCCGGTGGTATGCGAGCTACATGACCTGCCCATGGAAGCTGAGACAGCATCAGGATGATGCTCGCCAGGCCTGCTTGGTCATGCACCTCTGTGTCTGGGATTTTGTCCTGCCATTTCATGTTTCACAATCTTCTGAGGCAGGTTGTATGGAAGTGAAAGCTTCTTGGCATGCTGTTTGTACACTGTCCATGTTTCACGTGGGTAGAGGAGTGTGGGGGAGACACAACTGTTCTGTAACCTTCAGTTTGGTCTCAAGACTGAAGCCTCTTCTCTTCCAAACATTTGTGTGTGGTCTGCCAAAGGCTGCACTTGCTTTTGAAATTCTTATGCTAGATATTTTTCGTTAATGGTGACGTTCTGAGACAGTGTGCTGCCAAGGTAGGTGAATTTACTCACTGCAGCGAGTCTCACGCCATTGACTATGATGTTAGGATTATTGAGGAATCTGAATGGCTTGGGTTTGATGCAGAACTTCGTTTCTTAGCCAGTATTGAGAGCGCTGTCATCAGCAAACAGAAAGTCCCGGATGATGTCTGTCATAACCTTATATTTTGCCTGGAGCCTTTTGAGGTAAAACAGCTTTCCATCTGTTCTGAATCTGATGTCGATGCTACGTCCCTTCTCTGAAGGCATCAGTCAGCATTGCAGAGAACATGATGCTGAGAAGAGTGGATGCCAAAACAACCCTGCTTTACGCCATTTGTGATAGGGAATGGGCTAGATGTCTAAATATTGTCCTGGATACGAGCCTTCATGCCATCATAGAATTGCTACATCATAGAGATGAATTTTGGTGGGGGCATACATATTTCGCCATGATTTTCCACAGGCCTTCTCTGTTGACAGTATTAAATACCTTGGTCAGGTCCACATAGATGGAGAACAGGCCAGCATTTTGTTGCTGACATTTTTCTTAGAACTGTCTAGCAGCAGATAGCATGTCAATGTTTCCTCTGTCTTTTCTGAAGCTGAACTGGCTCTGCGGCAAAAGCCCTTGCTCAAGGTGTGTCATAAGGCCCTGCTATAGAAAGATAAGATATAACTTGGTCGTTGTCACAAGGCTGAAACATACTCTTTGCACATGTCCATATGGATTATAGATGCATCTTTGAACTCCTGAGGGATCGTCTCCTGTTGCCACATCAGATGAAACAAATGATGAAGCTTTTCAGTCAGCCCAGCTGTGTCACTTTGTGTACACGTCAGCTGGTATGGAGTCTGATCCTGGAGCTTTGCCACTGGACAGCAAACATATCGCTTTTTGGGTCTCTAACAGGCTTGGTGGTTCATCCATTTCTTTGCTGGTGGGCACTTGTGGGAGCCGGTCGATAGCTTTTCATTAATAGATGATTGGAGGTTAAGTATGCTGTTAAAATGTGTTCTGCCCAGCGTTGCAAGATCTTTCCCTAGTCAGTGATGACTGTGTTTTCATCAGCGTTGAGCAGAAGGGATGATCCTGATGATCTGGGTCCATAAATGTTTTTCAAGGTATCATAAAGTACTTCATATCATGCCTGTAAGCTTGGATTTTGTCAATTTTGTTGCTCAGCCACGTGTGTCTTGGATCTTTCTTAGTTTCTCTTGAACCATTCTGCATATGTCGTTGAACGCATCTTTTTCAGAGGTGGACTTAGTGTCACTGTGGTAAGCTTCATGCAGATGTTTCTTATTCAGTAGCTGCTGGATGTCATCGAGTTCTCATCAAACAAGCCCTTGTATTTCTTGGCTGCTGGCCCCAGGATCTCTGTAGTAGTGTTGTAAACCAGTTCTCTGAAGATAGACCAGCTGGCTACCACATTCTGGTTGTCCAGAGAGGCGGATTTGTATCATTCTTCCAGAGTGTCTACAAAAACTGCTTGGTTCTGGTGTTCTTTAGTTTGGTGACATTAAGCTATTTTGGAGTCTCTCTTGCCTTGTGGGCGTCTCTCGTGTCAGATCCAGCTGTTAAATTTTGATGAGTATAATACTGTGGTCAGTCCAGCATTTGGCACGCATATGGATTTGGTGACTCTTACATGCTGTATAGCTCTCTTCTGGACAATGATGTAATCAATGAGATGCCAATGCTTGGAGCGGGAAAGCATCCATTATGACTGGTTGAGGTTAGGGAGGTCGGAAGACTGTGATGGTGAGCAGCAATTCATGCTCAGCACAAGACTGGAGTAGTAGGAGACTGTTGCTGTTGCAGTGGCCTATTCCGTGTTTCCCGATGCCACCTTCCCAGAAGTCGCTGTCAGAACCGACTCTAGCGTTGGAATCGCCAAATATGGCGAGCTTGTCTGCTTTCGTAACAGCAGCAATGATAGAGTGATCATCCTCGTAGAATGTGTCCTTCACATCATCTGGGTTGGTCATGGTCGGCGCGTTGGCGCTGATAATTGTCAGGCGCTCCTTTCCACATGAAAGGGGGAGTTTCATGATCATCAGCCTGTCGTTCGCTCCCCTTGGAGTTCCAGCTTGCTTGCCAACAAGGGCTGTCTTCACTGCAAAGCCGACACCAGCCTCTCGTCGCTCTTCACTTCCTCTCGGGATACAAAAAAAAAAAGTATTGCCAGAGTCCTTTAACAAAGTTCGCCCTGTCCTGCAAGCTGTGTCTCACTCAAGGCTGCGATGTCGATGCTTTACTGGGCAAGTTCTCTCCTTGAGGCCTGTTTGCATCGTCTCTATCCAGAAGGGTGCGAACATTCCATGTATCAAGGGTGAGAGGAAATATCTTCTTCTTTTTCTTTTGAATTTATACCACTCCTCCAGCTGCGGTACACTGGCTAGGAAAGAATGGAGCAGGCAATGTGTAAGACACCTTATCTACCTCTTCCTCATGCTTTGGAGGGTGAGGAGTTCTATCTTAAAAAAAAGGGCTGCTCAGTCGCTCAGCTGGCTGCCCAAAGCCACTGCTGCTCCAGTTCAGTGCAGTACGACTCTATGGCGTGAGCCGCCTGTGTGCAGGTTTTGTGGCCACGTTAG
This sequence comes from Conus betulinus, assembly GCA_016801955.1. Taxonomy (NCBI): domain Eukaryota; kingdom Metazoa; phylum Mollusca; class Gastropoda; order Neogastropoda; family Conidae; genus Conus; species Conus betulinus. The sequence goes on along the minus strand of JADBJO010017001.1, from coordinate 30,032 downwards.
GGGTAGAAGCACACACACACACACACACACAC
>JADBJO010017001.1:20000-25000 GCA_016801955.1 Conus betulinus | reverse complement strand
GTGTTGTGTGTGTGTGTGTGTGTGGTGTGTGTGTGTGTGTGTGTGTCAATTCAGTATTTTGTTATGTACTTAAGGTGTTTTTCCTCTGTATCCCGTTGTTTTGTCTTGTTATTTGTTGTGCATGTGAAACTGGTGGATTTGCTTTAAATAACTTTTAAAATTTGTTTGCAGTCATACCCAAAAGAAAAAGTAGTTAAACCAGAAAAGAGAGCAGTGTTACTGACGGGAAGAAAAACATCACCTACACCTGTGATACAACATATACTGCAAACCATACAGTCAGCTTCAAAGTGGTTCCGGAATGGGGGCAGCTATATTCCAAGCTACACAGCAGAGTATACTCCTTCACTTTATTCTCTAGGGGGACACACAGTAACAATTCTCTCTTGCAGTGTTGGAACTAAAATACTCCAGTGGAGGATCTCTGATATCAACTCCTGTCAGTCCAGATGGTTGTATTCTCTCTCGCCCTCTCTCTCTCTGTCTGTATGTCTCTCTGTCTGTGTCTGTTCATGTATCTATGTGTCTCTGACAAGTGGCCGGGATCGCACATGTCGTGTGTGTAGTGTGTGTGTGTGTGTGGTGGGTGTGTGTGTGTGTGTGTGTGTGCGTTGCGTGCGCGCGCGCGTGCGTGTGCGTGTGCGGGTGTGTGGGGGTGATGTGTGTGGGTGTGTCTGTGTGTGTGTGGTGTGTGGTGTGTGTGAGAGAGCGAGAGAGTAGAGAGAGAGAAGAGAGAGAAGAGAGAGACGAGTGAGAGGAGAGAGACAACGAGAAAGAGAGAGGAGAGGGGGGAGAGATGTTTTTCTTGTCTTTCAGCAGGGCAGGTCAGTTTTTCATATATGACCTCTGTAATTTTTTTTTTTCTTCCGTTTCTTGACTCTCTCGTTTGTCTGTTTGTCCCGGCTATATCTCGCACACAGACCTTAGATTACACATATAAAGACAACTAGACGCGAGAAACACGAAAGAAACAGAAAACCCCTCATTCCCGCCCGTACAGGTCATCTATTGTTGTGTGTGTGTGTGTGTGTGTGTGTGTGGTTGTGTGTGTGTGTGTTATGATTTAAAGTCTGTTCTCGTATGGGTGATTTTAGGCTCTAGCATATAAAATAGCAAACCTTTGGTCAGGTTTTTAGTATCACAAAAAATTATTAACATGGAAAGACGAAGAAGAAGGAAGAAGAAGAAAGAAGAAGAAAAGAAGAAGAAGAAGAAGAAGAAAAAGTCACTATGTATTTCCTGCCTTTCAGGATACTCATTCAATGAAAAACTTGAAAGATATGTAAAGTTCTGACAGGGGATATAGATGTTTTTCTCCTCTTTCCGAAAGTCCAGTGCAAGGGGAGGTGCAATATATTCAATCCTCCTTCGCCTTTCCTCTCCTGCCAATCGCCCGGATTCCCCGGGCCCCCCCCCGGCCGCCTTATCTTCCTTCCATGCCCCCTTGCGCCGCCGGCTTCTGCTGGTACATCTTTCCGGCACCTAATAAAGCTAATCCTGCCTTTTCGCGCCCCTTCCCCGGGCCCCCTGCCGGCCCTCTGCCCCTCCCTGCCTTGTTTTTCGTTGGTGCCTGGGCCCCTGTCCTCGCTCCCCCTATTTCGCTTCTGCTGATTCTCGCCTCTCCCCCCCCCCCCCGGCCCCCCCTGTGTTGCCCCACATGCTGGCGGCCTTGCCTCTGTCCCGCCGTTGGCGCGTCCTCCTCCCCCCCGGTCCCCCGCTTTCCCTGGCCCCGCTCCAAATTCGCCTTTCCCGCCGCGTCGGTTCGATTTCTTTTCTCTCGCCCGCCGACCTGTGTAGTTGCCTTTTGCCGCTGCCGCTCTTCCCCCTGGGCTCTCCGCCCCGATCCTTCCCATGGTGTTCTGCCCCGTGACCCTTGGGGCCCCTCTTAACCCCCCCCATCCCCCCCCCCCTGGCCCTTTCCTTGTGCTTGTTCCCCGCCCCCCAATCTGTCGCCGCCGTCCCTAATTCCCTCCTCTCGCTGCCTTCTCTGTGGCCTCTTCGGCTCGCCCCCCGTCTGCCGTCGTCGACCCCTCTCTCGCCTCCCCCCTTCCCCCGCTGTGGCCTTCCTGTCTCGTCTCCCGTTTTTCTTGACTTTTTGCTCATGCCCCTCCGCTCCCCGCCCCCTCCCCTTGCCTTGGGTCTCTGGCGGCCGCCCCCGGCTTTTCCCCCCGAAGCCGCGAGTTCATTCCCCGCCCTCGGTCTGTTTTTTCGGCCCCCCCCGCCCCTCCCCCCGCGGCGCGCTTTCCCTGTTTCCCCGCCCCCCCCCCCCCCCTCGTGCCTCCCTCCGCGCGCCGCCCCTCCCGGGAGTTTTCGCTCCCGCTCGCGCTCCCCCTGGCTGCTGCCGGGGCCCCCACTATCCCCCTCACTTTTGTCCTTTAGCCCCGCGAGCACTTGTTGTTCGCCCAGTCTGACAACCCTTCGTGGCCCGCCCCTGCCCACTTCTAGCTGCGCCCCCCCTCCGTCCCGCCGCGACCGTTCATTTATTTTTATCCCCCGCTGTCTTCCCCCCCCGCCACCCTTCGTTCGGTGCGCATCGTGCCGCCGTCCTCCCCGCCTTCATCCCCGGCATGTCCCCCATCTCTCGAGCCGCCCCAGCTTCCTTCCCTGGAGCCCTCCGTTTCGCCGCCGCCGGCTTTGCTTTGCCCCCCATGCCCCCTGGTTTCCCGTCCTGGTTCTGGCGGTTTTGGCGCGCCTTTTCTAACTTTTTCCTGGCCAAAAACTTGGTCCTTTGTAGTTCGTGCTCTCCCCCCCCGTCCGTGCAGGATGGGGCCTGTTCCCCCCCTCCCCCCCCCGCCGCCGGGCCTCCCCCCTGGCCCTCCGACTCCCCCGGCGCCATCGCGCGCGACTCTCCCCCACCTGGCGCCCTCTTTCCCTTTTCCCGGTTCTGTCTCCCCTGGGGTCTCCTGCCTCGCCACCTCCCACCCCCAAACGGTTCTTCGCGCTAATCCGTGCCGCAGCTCCGCCCGGTTTCCCTGCCACCTCGCTCTCTTGGGGCTAACTACGGGCTTCTTTCTGCCCTCCTTCCCTCTCTGGCGACTGTGCGCCCCTTCCCGGCCTTTCCCTCTGTTTCGCTTTTGCGGGCCAGCCGTTTGCTTCTCTCTGCCGCTGGGGCCTGTTTCTTTACCAATTCTTGCGCGCCTCTGGTTTCCCGCCCCTCGCTCTGTCCTTGGCTCCACCCCCTTTCATCCCCCCCTCCACCTCCCCCTGTTCTCGTACCCGGTCTACCCCTTACGATTGGTTTCCCCTTGCCAGAGGTTTGTCGCCCGGAGATCCCTTTTCGCCTTTTCTGTTCCTCCTTGGTGTCGCCATCGTCGCCTTCTGCTTCGAGCCGCTAGCCGCTCTATCACCGGGTGTTTCCCCTCCCCACCCCCCCGCCTTCACCAGTCTCCCCTGCTGCGATGGATACCTCACCTCCTGAATCCTGGGGCTCGACTCTCTTTTGACGCCCGCGTACTGTCCCCTTCCTCGCGCCATTTGGACCGTTTTCCGGCCTTTTCTTCCCTGCCGACCTCCCTCCCCGCCCGATCTGGCTAGGTCGTCAGCTCGCTCCGCCCTCCCCTCTCTGCCCCATTTGCCCATCTACCCATGGCCCTGATTCCGTTGCCTCTTGGCTCTGGTTCCACCCCTGCTGTCCACCCTGTGCAAAGCTTCATCTGCTACCCCTGTCCCGAAACTCCCCAGTTTGTTTCCCTTTCCACTCTGATGCCCCGACCCCTTCCCCTCTTGGCCGCGTGTGCTGCACCGCCCTCCTTTGCTTTTCCTCTCCTTGCTTCCTTTATGGCTTCCTTCCCCTTCCACCCGATGACTTCCCTAATGATTGTCGAGCATGTGTTTTCGTTTGGGTGACTGGATAACCCGGGCTCCCCTCCGTCGACACATTGCCCTACCCACAGCCCTATCTATACCGGCGGGGGGGCGGGATTAGGGGGGGTTCGGCCTACCGATCTTCGCCCGCTCTCAATGCTTCCACCTTCCCCGGCTGAGACGCTGTACCACCACCACCCACCCCGTGCCAACTCCAGTGTCCTGCGCCTTTTGTCGAAGCCCTCGGCCCCCGCTGTCCTTGTTATCTTGCATACATCCCCTCCTGTCTTCTGGCCCTCCCTCCTGGCTCTCGCGCTTTTGTCGACCCTTGACCCGCCAAACCCCCATCGGCGTTCCTGTCGCGCCCCGTTTTTCTTCCTGTCCATTCGCCTGGTCCATTCCTCCGCTCTCCGGACTGGCCCGGGTCTTCCCTGTGTGCACGCGGTTTTGAATAATCCGACGGAGTTCTGAGTTTACAGACGTTACCTCTCCCTGTTGTCTCTGGGTGTATGCTTCTTGCGCCCTTGCCTACGGTGAGTGTCTCACAGCCTCTCCTTCGGACACCTCCCCCGTCCTGTACGCGCCGTACTAATGTAACCGCTCCATTCTCCCTTCTTCGCACCGATTACCCCACCAATTTTGGTCCTCACAACCCACACATGCCTCCCCCATTCTGCTCTCTATCATGTCGGGTTTTTTCTCAGACCTGAGTTGGCGCTGCGTTCCCTTGCAGTCCACTTACTACGATGTCATGTCACACTGGGCTGACCCAACCGGGCCCCCGCCCTTTTTGGGCACCCGGTTTTCACGCCGTCCCACCTACAGGCCAATCACCTCAAGCGCCCTGCCGTTGTCTCGTCCCCGGCTTCTGTTGCGTCCCGTATTCCAGGCCTGGGGCCGAGGATCGGGGCCATCCCCCTAGTTGCTTTGGTCGCGCCCCATCCGACGGCACATACTCCTCGCAGCCTATGTTTGGGCGCGTCGCTCCAGCACCCCCCCCGTTGGCGCCCCTTGTGGACGAGACTGTTCTCCATTCCCCCCGTGTTTCTCCTCCCCATTTTACCTTTTTTGCGCTGCCCCCTACTTTTGCGCTCTGCTGACCTTCGGATAAAGACTCACAGATCCGTGTTCGCTTTCCTGCATTCTTTTAGGAAAACCCGTGTCTCTTATTGCCCGACTTTCACCCCCCTGTTCAC
>JADBJO010017001.1:7500-15000 GCA_016801955.1 Conus betulinus | reverse complement strand
ATCTGAGTGTTGGAAAAGAAGAAGAAGATATCTCTCCAGAAGAGGCTCAGGAACATTTAAGTGGCATACACTGTCAGCACGTTTTGCTCCTCTTTCAGCCAGTCTGTCAATTCTTTCATTACAATGGATTCCACAATGCGAGAGTACCCAGCAGAATGTAATACAACTACCCCTCATTAGTAGGAGATTATCAAACAATTGATATCAAGAATGACAACAGTTTGACTGTAGAATTTGGTTTACTTAGCGCATATAAAACTGACTTTGAATCAACACAGAAAAGAATTTGAAAAACACGTCCAGGAAAATCAAGTAAACAGCACAGGGCCGTAAAAAATGGCCGTGGGCTCTGCCGTGAAAATGTATCTCTTTCTTCCAAATTAAAAAGATCTTTCCACTTTTAAAGAAGGAATTATGAAAGCTGCTCCGGTTTTATGGTTGTCCAATAGATATCCATCCCCTTAACCTTTTCAATGAACAGGGTAGTGACTGCTTATATGCTCTTTTACTAGTGCACCAGGAAATATTATCAATCTCATCTTTTCATAAAGAAGAATGATTGATGTCAAAATTAGCCACTTGAAGTCCCCATGGTGGGCAAGGAAGAAATTTTGTATCCGACTTTATCATTTCCTTGACATCCATTTCTGATCGTTGGAATAAATTAGAAGCATGAGTTCTTTGGGAAAATCTGTATCAGATCTTAAGGTAAGTTCATTTTCAACATTATTGTTGTTAACTGTGCTACGTAGAACATATTTTGCAAGAGCAAGCTGACGATATTTATCCAAAGGTAGAACTCCTACTTCCTAAAATGTACCCGTAGTTGTTGCATGAAAGGATACACCCAGAACAAGTCGGAATGCTTTACAAACTAAACTTGGCTTCTTTTTCAATGAATATTTTGGAGCATTAAAAATACCTCTTGGCCATAAGTCAGCCCGGAGCGTGCGCGACAGAACGAAAGTCATTTCAGTACTTGAACATCTTGACTCCGATGTAGTTTATTTATTACTAAAAATATCAAACCTTTTCTGGTTTTCGTTTGCCAATATTCAATATGATAGATAATTCCAATTCAATTTTGATGTAAAGAATATAGCCAAAACTTTTACGACATGTTTTAATTTTCAGAACATAGCGAAAACTTTTCCGACATGTTTTAATTTCAGAACATCGTCAGTGGTTCGCAACGAGGGTAATGGGGGGGGGGGGGGGGGGGGGGGGGGGAGGGAGGGAGGGCTCCCGTTATTAAAAAGCACCTATATGAATAGGCCACAGCGTGTCTCCATCCTCCGGTCTTCCGTGGTGTCGTCCAGAGGAGGTCTCGGGCGTGCCTCCCGACGTTGTCCGCAGGAACACTGGATCCTCTGGGGTCGGATGAAGATCGTCCTTCAGACTCCTTGCTTGAGCTTGTTGATTCGAGTGGCTGACTATGGTGACGTTCTATACATCATACAACTTTGTGCTCACTAGCTTACTTCCAGCTCTGGGTCTCTTACAGGAGCGATTTTACCGATTATTTTTGTTTTGGTGTAATCGGAAGCAATATTTTTTATGCGTTGTGTAAAAATTTGGTGGCAAATTAGGGACAGATTCTTTTGTTTTTGACACCAAAATGAATGACTAAGGCATCCATGGGTGCATTACTATCTTTTGAGGTTATGACCTTTTTATGTGTAGACTGGACATTTTCAGTCGAGTAGGCTCTGCTGGATAGTATCTCAAAACCGTATGATCGACCAAGCCTTCTACTGTTTACATTGTTCATGACAGAATCATGTAGAAAGACAACCAGCAGTAGATCATCATATTCCTGAGGATGGGAGCAACTGCGAGAAGGTTTTCCTGTTCTACATTTGCTTTGACGTCATTTGAAACATTTACGTCGTTTGCAGTTGCTGGAGTTTTGTTTATTCTTTATTCTTCTTTTCAGTTTTTTTTTTCTCTGCTGGAGGTTTCTCATTCCACCTTGGTAATTTTTGGGGGTAATTGCTGAGGACCTAGGCCTAATGATGAAGGGATGGCGGCCGTGGCCTCTACGTGGGTAGGTTGTGAAACTTGACTTGTTCGACGATTGAGACCTTTAAAGTCTGTTCATAGGTCCTCTTATAACTCTCACTCAGTGACTGTCATGCGTTGCTTGCAAGACTGAGTGAACTAGTTTTGACATTTTGGCTCCTACAGGCTGGGTAGGTGCCTCCAGTGGTGGTCCAGTCGACTCTTGAAAGCGTTGGTGGATGGCGCCGTCACAACTGCCTCAGGGAGACTGTTCCACGATGACACCACTCTGTGAGCGAAGTAGTTCCCCCTGAGGTCCAGTCGGTACCTGTTCTTCTGCAGCTTGAGAGAGTGCCCACTGAGGGCCCTTCCACTTGCCAGTGTCAGTTCCGGTCGCTGGAGTTCATAATATCCTTGAAGGTACTTGAATACCTCGATCGTGTCGCCCCTGAATCGGCGATGTTCCAGTATGGGCAGTCCTAGGGCTCTCAGCCTCTCTGGATACGGCTTGTTCTTCATTGATCCCAGCAATTTTGTGACCCGCCACTGCACGTCCTCAATGTCACTGCAAAGCGTTTTCTGGCATGGTTGCCAGACGCTGTGTCCATATTCCAGATTAGGCCGCACTAGGCTCTTGAAGAGCTGGACGAACATCTGCTGCGTTAGGTAGTAAGATGACCTCCTGACGAGTCCAACTATCCTGGTTGCCTTCCCAGTTGCGTGTGCTACATAGTCCCCAAAGTTCAGCTTGTTGTCCACCCATATACCAAGGTCTTTCTCTGCCACCATTTTCTTTCAAGATCAGGGTTTTTTTTTGTGTTTTCCGTCCTCTGCTTTAACTGACATGAAGTATGATGCCTCTGATTTTGCGGCACCAAGCTTCATGACGGCGCACTTTGCGGATGGAACCTTAATAGCCACCGGTCCGACCACGTCCGGAGTTGGTCCAGCTCGTTCTGCATTTCCTGGATGCCCTGAGCGGTGTCACTTCTGCCATACAGCTTTGTATCGTCTGCGCGAACATTTTTACTGAAGACTTTACACTCTGGCAGGTCGTTGATGAACTTGACGAACAGGAGTGCGCCTAGCACGCTGCCCTGGAGGATGCCACTCGTTATGTCCGCGTCTTGGAAGTGGATGCCATTGATGACGACGTTATGTCTCCTTTCATTCATGAAATCTTGTATCCACCTCAGTACTTTCCCTCCCACTCCATGTGCTCTAACTTTCTCAAGGAGCCTGTGGTGTAGCACGGAGAGTCAAAGGCCTTCTGGCATTCTGTGTAGACAACATCGACACTACCCCCTTCATCGATAATGCTTGTTCATGTATCCATGACCTCCAAGAGTTGCGTGATGGTTGAGAGGCCCGGGACGAAGCCGTGCTAATCCTCACTGATGAGCTGGTTTCTCTGTAGGTGGTCCATGACTCTCTCTCTCACCATCTTCTCTCCATCACCTTACACGCTATGCAGGTTAGACTGACTGGCCTGTAGTGGGACGGCGTCGTCTTGCACCCCTGTTTAAAGACGGGAGTTATGAAAGCAGTCTTCCAGTCCTCTGGGATCTTTCCACAGCCCAGGCTCTTTCTGAAGAGGTGGGTGAAAGGCTTTTCCAGCTCGTCTGCAGCCTTGGCTAGAATGTTGGGAGGTATTCCGTCCAGGCCTGGCGCCTTGTCTGTCTGGAGATTTGCTAGTTTTTTTGTTTTTTTTTTTTAAACTTCCTCCTCTGTGAACTCAGGCGTCATTAACTGATAGGTCTGCCAGCTCCTCTTCCCATCCAACCTGATCAAGTACTTCTTTGTGTTTTCTCACGTCTGTCCTCTGGTAGTTGAACCTCTTTGCTTTAGGTGGTTCTGCAAATGCACAGCTGAGTTTGATCACTAGTGCAAAGTGGTCGCTCTACCCAGTGCCTGCAACCGTACTGATGTCGTCTATCATGTCTTCCCTATTTGTGAAGATCAGGTCTACAACGTTAGATTTCCCTCCCTCGCTAAACCTTGTTGGCACCTTCTCATGCTGTATCAGGAAAGCGTCTCTTGTCGCTTTCAAAAAACTGGTTGCATCATGGTTAGGGCCTTCTTCACTTCTCTCCTCTGCCCAGCTGATTTGCGGGAAAATTAAGGTCGCCCCAAGGTGTCGGATGCTTCCTGTAACAGTGCATTTAATCTCTGTGTGTCCTCAGGCGTGTTGCTGGGACTCTTGTACACTAGGTCTACAAGTAGCTTGTTGCCATCATCCTGCTGGCACTCTACGAAAATGTTCTTTGAAAATTTTGTCTTCAGTTTGTCGCATAGTGACGGCGTTAGTTCTTTTTGACATACAGTGCCGTACCTCTGTTGTCTTCCCTCAGGGTGCGAAACAGTTCAAATCCTGTCAGGGACAGTTCACTCTCTTGAATGCTATATCTTGCATTTTTTGGTTTCACCTCAGTTATTTCAATAATGTCTGGATGATAGATGTCTATCATTGCCTTCAACTCGCTGCTTCTGTTCATGTACTGATCAGCGTTCGTGTATATACATGTACAGTTTGCTAACTTCTGTACAGAAAAATCTTGATTAGGAGAAGAAAATTTTCTTTGGTGCTTCAGTTTAACAGTATTTACAGTACAGGAGTCTTGCTGCCCCATTCGTCCTTTTCTTGATCCTGACCCACTGGGTGCTTGTCGATGTTCACGGCTCGGCCTCTCCTCCTGACCCAGTGGGCGTACCCGTCCCCCGACTTCTCTGATGCGTCCCTCTTGCTCTTCAGTTCCTGAAACAGCTCATCCTCTTCCTTCCTTTCAAGAGGTGTCAGATCTTTGCGGATGCCTACCTTTGTGCATTTTCTATCCTTATCATCTTCACCTGTCTGCTTCCTTGCCCTGTGAAATGCTGCTAGTACATCGTCTCTATCCGCTTCTGTGGAAAACGTCATTCTGAATGTTCGTGGCTTCTGGGTGTTCCCTTGACCATTCTGACGTTTCCAAGCCTCCTGACGTCGTTAGGTTAGTGTTATGTCTTGATCTCATCCAAAATCTGTGTCACAAAATTTTGACCCTTCTTCTGTCTTACCTGAATCAGTGCCGTCTCTTGCTGTTTAATACGTAGTTCGTTCCACCGAGTGTTCTAAGAAGGTCAAGCATGTCTTTCTGATCATTTAGGCCTGCTGTCGATTCGAGAGACGAAACCTTGACGCCTACAATCTGAATCATAAGCTTGAGTTATCTGATTCACTCACCAGCTCTACATTGGATTTCTCTTGGCTATCTCCGCTGTTTTATTTTCTTCTGAGGCATGCACTCATGTAGGTTTGCAGGCCGTCGACTTTTCAGCGCTTTGCCACAAGCGTTGCTCCACAACACTTTTCCTCAGACCAGACGTCTCTACTTTTCTGGTCATTTTCCGTCACTTCTTGGTATGTCGCATGCTTTAGACGACCTCTCTCACATATATATCTGGTCGATCTGGTCGTATTTCTTAGTAGAAATATGTTGGTTTCAGCATACTTGGACTTCAGTTTACAACTGTTTCTGCCATCTTGTGTGTGCCCGTGTGTTTTCTCCAATTTAACATCTTTTCACATTGGTGATATCAGACGGAGGTTAAAAAAATGGAATGGGGTGGGGGTGGCGGGGGAGTGGAAAGTGGTGTGTGTGTGTGTGTGTGTGTGTGTGTGTGTGTGTGTGTGTGTGTGTGGAGCGGGGACGGTGGGAATGGGGGTGGGGAGTTAGGGAGTTGAGGAGTGATTTGTGGATGAGGTGTATATGTAGAGTTGAATTAATGTGGCTATTCAATTAGTATATAACTGAACGAGATGTCATTAAAAGTTCAAATAATGTATCAACTTGTGGGATCTAAATCCTATAGAATAGGACTAATATCATATAGGGGCCTACAAGCAAACATGTTGATACATAGCAATAATGATACATAAAGTAACACAATAAATCAAAGGAAGATATCAAATGGACGGTATTTAAAATTTTAGAGTAATTATACAATAACTGATAATTATTTACATGCCCTTTGTGGACAATGAATTTTTAAACGAAGTTTGATCAACTAATGATTGAGGAACTAACTGATTTATTACGGGGCACTGAAAAAATAGATGATTTACAGTAATTTGTTTCCTACACGTGCATAGTACATTTTTAGAATATTTTGTGCAAAATGCATTAAACGTTACCTATACATTAAACTTAGTGCCCGTGTGTGTGTGTGTGTGTGGTGTGTGTGTGTGTGTGTGTTCGCAAACGTGTTTTTTGTAACTGCACTGTTCTGTCATCGAGATTTCCTTTTCCTCTGTATACGTGTTTTTTACAGTCAGACGACCGACCCCGTTCCTCGTGCCAAGTGACATCAATGTGACTGATGGTGAAAACATCATGTTCACCTGTCACTCACCCAATTCTTCTGTTGTCCACGTCAAATTCAAGTGGTACAAGAATGGAAAGGCAATGCCTTCGGTTAAGGAACAGAACTACACATTCAAGTCTTCTCTGAAGGACAACAACAGCAATTTTTCTTGCAGTATTGAAAGCCCTCATGGCGAAGAATCTGATAAATCTGATCCCGTCAGTCCAAACGGTTTGTTAAATATCTCACTGCTCACATTTGTTTTCTCTGTCTCTGTCTGTGTTTGTCGCTACGTCTCTGTCTTTTTTTGTATCTGACTCTGACTCTCTGCCTTTTTGTCTTTCTGTCTAACTCTCTCTGTCTCTGTCTGCCTGTATGTCTGTCTGCCCCCCCCTCTCTCTCTCTCTCTCTCTCTCTCTCTCTCTTTCTTTCACTTTTCGTTCCCACCCACCCCTCTGTCACTCTCTCTCTGCTTGTCTGTCTGAGTCTCGTTTCTCTCCTTTTTCTGTGTTTGTCTCTCTTGTTTGTCACCGTCTCTCTTCATTTTTTGTATTTCTGTCACATCCCCCTTTCTCTGTCAGTGTGTCTGCCTGTATGTGTCTGTGTCCCTCTATGCATTTGTAAATATATCTTTGTCTCCCCAGCTATCTGTCTCGCTCATTCACTCAGGCTTGCAAATCAAACTTGGTAACTGATTTTTTTCTCATTAATTGTTGCTGTCTGTTTGACAAGGTCGTTGAAATCTGACATGAGTCGATTGTTTTGCCACAATATGCAAACATTGATATTTGCAGTTTACACAACTACATTAGAGTCTTGCTATGTAATGTATGGTGGAACTGTATAATGCAATCATTAATAGAAGTCCGGATGCTTGGGTTAAGGATAAATACACTACAGACGAATTTTGAGATATTTTTACAAAAGAATTATTCCTCCGTAGGTCAATGTTCATGTTGCTGGTTTTTGTTTAAAAACACTGTTGTATGACGATAAGTTGTATGTTGCTTTTTATCGAGTTTGAGAAAGTGTTTGACTCTAAAAGAGCAGTGTTCGTAGAATGCAGTATAAATGCACTGTTGACAAAACTATTGGTATCGTGGAATGCTGTTTAAATACACAATGAATATGTATAACTGTATAAAGTCAAGAGTACGA
>JADBJO010017001.1:0-2500 GCA_016801955.1 Conus betulinus | reverse complement strand
ACTATGTCAAAAGTGGATAAACACTGTGTTTTTTCTGTTTGTTAAGTTCCCTGAACCATTCGATAACTTCATAGCTATTTTTCCAAGGTTGTATTCAGTGTTTGTTTTTTATGTCCTCTATAGCTTTTTTCCAAATTTTTTTTTGCTTATTTTGGCCTAATTCAGACTTAGATGGGTTTATTAATCTACATGTTTGGGTTGTTGGGAAGTTAGGCTTATGATCTTTAAGTGTTATAAAAGCTTTTGTCAGCCTTTACCCGAATATTTTTTTTTGTCAGCCTTGTCATTTTTTTGGATTTGGATTTTATTTCATTTGTTTTAAATTTTGTTTGGAAATTGTTGTGTGATTTCTTAATTCAGTGTTTGGCTATTAGTCTTTTCATATTGTCTTCAAAAGGTTTCATTTCCTCTATTATAGGTGGCGATCTCCATGACTTAAAAACCGTATGTTGTTTTTTATCTTCACTTTTTGCATTAGGGTTCAGAAAGAAGAACGCCTTCCATCTCATGTTGCGCACAAATTTCTCTGTTTGCTCTGTTAGTTTTTTTTGATGTAAGATTGTGGGTTAGAAATGGTATATTTTGGGTGGACTGCCCAAAGTTGATTTTCTCCCATTTTAAGTTTAGGTTCTGTCAGGCTACAGTGCTCAACGTAAGGAGCAATTATCACACAAATAAAATTAAAGAGCCGGTAAAAAAACTCTAAAAATTGCTGAAAATGCTCTCACCAAAAAGGGAGTGACATAATTTTTAAAAGTGTGATTAAAATGGAGATTAAAACCAACAAAATTGTTTTGAGCAATGGCTCTCATCAGGGTATGCAGTTTGGGCACGCTACCCGTGTTATATATATAGTGTGTGTGTCTGTGTGTGTGTGTGTGTGTGTGTGTGTGTGTGTGCAAGCATGAGTTCTGCATGTGTTTCAACGTGGCCTGTAGTTTTCTTTTACATTTTGATCTTTTTTTCTTTTTTTTTTTTTTTTTTTTTTTTTTTGGGGGGGGGGGGGGGGGGGGGGTGTTCAGGGAGGGTGTGTTAAGGAATGGAGTGTTGACAAAGATTTCCATTATATATATAAACACCGGTAGCGTGCCCCAAACTGCATACCCCTGATGAGAGCCATTGCTCGATACAATTTTGTTGGTTTTAATCTCCATTTTAATCACACTTTGAAACTTATGTCGCTCCCTTTTTGGTTGAGCATTTTTAGAAGTTTTTACTTTTAAAAACCGGCTCTTTAATTTTATTTGTTATATATATATATATATATATATATATATAGCTATATATATAATATATATCTTATATCTATATATATATAATAATGATTAAAAGTAAATCTTAAAAGCGGGATAACAAACCCTTGTTTCGAGGTCCTTCCTCTCTTCAGATCCCGTGCCACTCTGGTGTAGCATAGGGGATGTTTTTTGGTTGATAGGTTAAAATTTACTCCTCCATTTTTTTTCCAAAAAGAGTACTAGCCAGGTTTAAAGTGCTCGACACGTGGAGCTGTTTCTCTAGTCAGTAGTATATTCTTCCTGGCTTTTTTTCAGAAAAAGTGCTCAACCATGTGGGAGCAGCTAAAATATGATTAAAAGTAAATCTTAAAAGCTGGGATAACAAACTTGTTTCGAGGTCCTTCCTCTCTTCAGATCCCGTGCCACGGTTTTTTGGTTGATAGGTTAAAATTTACTTTCCTCCATTTTTTCCAAAAAAAAGTACTAGCCAGGTTTAAAGTGCTCGACACGTGGAGCTGTTTCTCCTAGTCAGTAGTATATCTTCTGGCTTTTTTCAGAAAAAGTGCTCACCATGTGGGAGCAGCTAAAATAATGATTAAAAGTAAATCTTAAAGCTGGGATAACAAACTTGTTTCGAGATCCTTCTCTCTTCAGATCCCGTGCCACTGTGGCACGGGATCTGAAGAGAGGAAGGACCTCGAAAACAAGTTTGTTATCCCAGCTTTTAAGATTTACTTTTAATCATTATTTTAGCTGCTCCCACATGGTTGAGCACTTTTTCTGAAAAAAGCCAGAAGATAATACTACTGACTATATATAGGTATATATATATATATATAATAATATATATATATATATATATATATATATATATATATATATATATATTATTGTGTGTGTGTGTGTGTGTGTGTGTGTGTGTGGGTGTGTGTGTGGTGTGCACGCGTGTGTTGCGTGCGTGCATTTGTGTTTGCGTGCGTCAGTGTGTGCATGCATGTTGCGTGTGTGTATCTTACACTGCAAAGTGCGTTGTGTTTGTGAGTGTGTGTGTGGTGGTGTGTGTGTGTGTGTGTGGTGTTGTGTGTGTGGTGTGTGTTGTGGGTGTCGTGAGTGTGGTGGCGAAGAGTGGAAAACGTGCCTGTGGGTATTTGTGTGTGTGGGTGGTGTGTCGTGTGTGTGTGTGCACGGACACTTATAAAGTATAGGTGCCCACACTTCCGTACACTAATGTTTAGTCCATATGTTACATTTATCATTATATTTGT
>JADBJO010017000.1:37500-38921 GCA_016801955.1 Conus betulinus | reverse complement strand
GTTGGGGGTCTGGTGTGCCAGGCTTCACACGACATCAATTTAAACACTTTCGCCTCTTTACCTAGCTAGGTTTAGGGTCAGTTTGTTAACCACACCCCATTGTCACTACAGGCACTGATATTAATTTGATACTTCCTGACGCTTTCGTCCCGTTTGTGGAAATATTGAGTTAACATTAGTTTGATCTGTGTTTATGGTTCTCGTTTGATGTAATGCTGAGTTATTTTATTTGATCGCTTTGACATTTGCTTAGGATACTGAGGGGATATTTGTCTGACAGATTTTAGCGTTTTGTGATCTTTTTAACGATGAGTAATGTTAATGTTGAATTTGATATTGATCGACATTCTGGGTTAATTTGAATGATGATCGATCGGTGCTGACATTCAGTTGTTGTTATTGTTTTAAAGTTAACATATTTTTCATCCAGTATTTTTTTTCGAGGGGAGGATGGGAAGAGGGGAGGGGGGAGAGGGCATGGAGTGATGACTGATGGTTTATGATACTCTGGTTGGTGCTGTGCAGACATTGTCATGTTTGGAGAATCGCTGTCGGAGAGGTTTGGAGAATGCGCAGAAGAGGTGTTGTGTCTCTCAGTCTGTGCCTGTGTCCTGTGCTGAGGAGTATTGTCTGTTGTCTGTCTGTGTGTCTGTCTCCTGTATCCAGATTCTGTATGTGATCGTTCTCCTCTCTTCATTCTGCTATGCTCACTGTCACCAGCATGTATGCATGCATACTGTGCCCTTTATGCCAGCGGGAACACAATTGCTGCCATCATTTGGCAACAAGTTTTTTAAAACAGAACAAAAAACGTTCCAAAACTCAGCGATCAAGTGAAGATGTGGGAAGCCCTGTCGTGTCGGGTGTGCATGGGGTTCGGCGTCTTCCTCTGTGTGGCGGGGAAGTCTTTTTTTGCTGCGGTCACGTGTACTTCAAAGCCCTGAATGCCTTCCTCCTCCACACCTTTAATCAGGGGTTTGTGGCCTGATTGCCTTCCTCCACACACCTTTAACGAGGGTTGTGGCTGATTGCCTTTCCTCCACACCTTTAACGAGGGTTGTGGCTGATTGCCTTCCTCCACACCTTTAAACGAGGGGTTGTGGCTGATTGCCTTCCTCCAAACTCTTTACGACGAGGGGTTGTGGCTGAATGCCTTTCTCCACACCTTTAACGAAGGGTTGTGGCGGCTGGAGGTTTTCTGTCCCAGTTGTTCTGACCACCCAATTCGTCCCCCTGTCCAGATGCGTACGGACATCTGATGAAAGTAAAAATTCCATCTTTGACACCTGATGATGACAGTTTAAATCACCGATGATACTGCTGTCCTGTCTTCCGTCTCATGGAGAGGTGGGGAGAGGGGGCAACATCCAACATCCAGGGACTTCCAGAGATCCCATTGATGAGTAATGCGAAAAACCAGG
>JADBJO010017000.1:20000-32500 GCA_016801955.1 Conus betulinus | reverse complement strand
GAGACAAGCAGACAGGGGAGTGGAATACTGGTCATTATCAAACTCAATTCTGCTTTGTTTTCAAATGTGCTGTTTAAGAACGGGAGCGAAAAGGGAAGGGGGGGGGGGGGGGGGGGGGGGAGTGCGACCAGTGTGAATGTGTGTGGTGGTAGTGGTGTGTGTGTGTGTGTGTGTGTGTGTGTGTGTGTGACAGGGAAAGAAATTATTTCGTACTTGAACATGATAAGCTTAACGGCATGTGGGCGCTAGTGACAAGTTATTGAAAGTTGTATATAATCATATGATTTGTTTCGATGCTTGCAAATTTGTGAGGGCAGGATTATACAAAGATTATTGTTTATGTTTGTTGAAAACGTCCAAACCTTTACGGTGTCCTGAACTACATGTTCTGTGGAACTGGTATCCGGATGCATGGCATTGCATGTGTCAAGTCCGCTGTCTGCTGGAGGAGGATAAAGGGAAAATACTCTAGCTCTAAACTCACCACCACAGAAAACGCACTAATGTCCCCTACATAACGTCAACCGCACTATGCTTCTTGTTATTTTGTGTGTGACAACAACCCGAGAAAAAATTACCCCTGTCCACTCCAGATGCATTTTCTGAATGAATGCTCCTGCATGTATTATGTCAGCTGAGTTAGCCTTCCTATCACTATGCAGATTGTTATCATCTTTGGTGGACATTTACAACCTAGGCTGAAATGTTTTAACCATCATCTGCGTGTCTATCGTCACGTGAAAGGATATTTCAAATGTGATTTGTTTTTTTCTTTTTTTTTTTACACTTATTAATGTCAATAATTTCTTACATTTGCTGAATGCAGTCATACCTTCCCGCTATGGGTGGTACGTGACCGATGATGGCAGCCGTCATGCTCTGTGTCCCGTGTTGTAACCACTCTAGTCACACAAAGCTATGGCGGCAGGAATGATCCAACTGTTTCGCCACGTCTTGCCACTGCGTTGCTAACACTGATGTCAGGCATCGGTTGTCCGCCCTTCTGGGCCAATGTTCTATTTTTGTAAGGTTTTCACTGTAAGTCATACCAGTCGGGCTGTGACTCCATTTGACCCGTGAGAAGGGTTTACTAGGACACACACCTCGATTGGCGACTCTCAGCCCCTGGCACAGTGGCGTGTGAGCCTCGACAGCCCAGTCAGTGCCCGTCTTCCCCCGGCTGTCGTCTCACAGCAGTCAGGCGGGTGGAGGTCAGTTGGTGGTATGTGGGACAGGCCTCTGCCTGTATTAGTAAAATTCAAAATGTTCGCGTCATTTTGTATCTGTAACCGTTCTTTTCCAAATTGCCAAAATTGTTTCCTTAATTTTTTTTTTTTTTTTTCACAATATGCATCGTCGGCCGATCCTGACTCCTACCCCCTTCCGATCTTCAAACTAAAAAGAGAAAAGGTAACAAGCATGATTTTTTATTATGAGAAGATACCTGGATGAGGACACGTGTTTGCAGTCCCGCTCTCCTGTCCAGTCCCTAGCAGTCCATGTTAGTGCCGGGTGTGGCCGCTGGAGTCCCTAGCAGTCCACGTCAGTGCCTGTGGCCTTCTCTAGCAGTCCCACGTCAGTGCCTGTGGCCTTCTCTAGCAGTCCACATCAGTGTCAGTTGTGGCCGCTGGGGTCCCTAGCAGTCCACGTCAGTGCCTGTGGCCACTGGAGTCTCTAGCAGTCCACGTCAGTGCCTGTGGCCACTGGAATCCCTAGCAGTCCACGTCAGTGCCTGTGGTCACTGGAGTCCATAGCAGTCCACGTCAGTGCCTGTGGTCACTGAGTCCATAGCAGTCCACGTCAGTGCCTGTGGCCACTGGAGTCCATAGCAGTCCACATCAGAGCCGGGTGTGGCCACTGGAGTCCCTAGCAGTCCACGTCAGTGCCTGTGGCCACTAGAGTCCTTAGCAGTCCACGTCAGTGTCTGTGGCCACTAGAGTCCCTAGCAGTCCACGTCAGTGTCAGTTGTGGCCACTGGAGTCCCTAACAGTCCGTGTCAGTGCCATGTGGCCACTGGAGTCCCTAGCAGTCCACGTCAGTATCTGTTGTGGCCACTGGAGTCCCTAGCAGTCCACGTCAGTGCCTGTGGCCACAGGAGTCCCTAGCAGTCCACGTCAGTGCCTGTGGCCCACTGGAGTCTCTTAGCAGTCCACATCAGTGCCTGTGGCCACTAGAGTCCCTAGCAGTCCAGGTCAGTGTCGGTTGTGGACACTGGAGTTCCTAGCAGTCCGTGTCAGTGCCTGTGGCCACTGGAGTCCCTAGCAGTCCACGTCAGTGCCTGTGGCCACTGGAGTCCCTAGCAGTCCACGTCAGTGCCTGTGGCCACTGGAGTCCTTAGCAGTCCGTGTCAGTGCCTGTGGCCACTGGAGTCCCTAGCAGTCCACGTCATGGTGCCTGTGGCCACTGGAGTCCTTAGCAGCCCGTGTCAGTGCCTGTGGCCACTGGAGTCCCTAGCAGTCCACGTCAGTGCCTGTGGCCACTGGAGTCCCTAGCAGTCCACGTCAGTGTCAGTTGTGGCCACTGGAGTCCCTAGCAGTCCACGTCAGTGCCTGTGGCCACTGGAGTCCCTAGCAGTCCGTGTCAGTGCCGGGTGTGGCCACTGGAGTCCCTAGCAGTCCGTGTCAGTGCCTGTGGCCACTGGAGTCCCTAGCAGTCCGTGTCAGTGCCTGTGGCCACTGGAGTCCATAGCAGTCCACATCAGTGCCGGGTGTGGCCACTGGAGTCCCTAGTAGTCCACGCCAGTGTCAGTTGTGGCCACTGGAGTCCCTAGCAGTCCGTGTCAGTGCCTGTGGCCACTGGCCCCTCGGTCCTCCGCGGAAAGAGTCCCTTTCATCCTCCCTATCCTCCCCTCCCCGTCCCCGCCCTCCCCGTCACCAGCTGATCTGCGGCTGTTGGTAGATCACACCTGTGCCTTACCTTTACGCTACGGAATAATATTGACTTACCTTCACACTACGGATAGTATGTGACTTACCTTCACGCTACGGATAATATGTGACTTACCTTCACGCTACGGATAGTATGTGACTTACCTTCACACTACGGATAGTATTGTGACTTACCTTCACGCCACGGATGGTATGTGACTTACCTTCACGCTACGGATAGTATGTGACTTACCTTCACGCCACGGATAGTATGTGACTTACCTTCACGCTACGGATAGTATTTGACTTACCTTCACGCTACGGATAGTATGTGACTTACCTTCACGCCACGGATAGTATTGTGACTTACCTTCACGCTACGGATAGTATGTGACTTACCTTCACGCCACGGATAGTATGTGACTTACCTTCACGCTACGGATAGTATGTGACTTACCTTCACGCCACGGATAGTATGTGACTTACCTTCACGCCACGGATAGTATGTGACTTACCTTCACGCTACGGATAGTATGTGACTTACCTTCACGCCACGGATAGTATGTGACTTACCTTCACGCTAAGAATAGTATGTGACTTACCTTCACGCCACGGATAGTATGTGACTTACCTTCACGCCACGGATAGTATGTGACTTACCTTCACGCCACGGATAGTATGTGACTTACCTTCACGCTACGGATACTATGTGCCTTACCTTCACGCTAAGGATACTATGTGCCTTACCTTCACGCTAGAAGTAGTATGTGTCTTACCTTCACGCTAAGGATACTATGTGCCTTACCTTCATGCTAAGGATACTGTGTGACTTACCTTCACGCTAGAAGTAGTATGTGACTTACCTTCACGCTGGGAGTGGAATGTGACTTACCTTCACACTAAGGGTTAGTATGTAACTTACCTTCACACTAAGGGTAGTATGTGACTTATCTTCACGCTAAGGGTAGTATGTGACTTACCTTGACGCTATGGTAGTACGTGACTTACCTTCACGCTGAGGGCAGTACGTGACTTACCTTCACGCTGAGGGCAGTACGTGACCTACCTTCACGCTAAGGGTAGTGCGTGACCTACCTTCACGCTAAGGGCAGTACGTGACCTACCTTCACGCTAAGGGTAGTGCGTGACCTACCTTCACGCTAAGGCAGTACGTGACTTACCTTCACGCTATGGGTAGTACGTGACCCTTCACGCTAAGGATAGTATGTGACTTATCTTCACGCTAAGGGTAGTACGTGACCTACCTTCACGCTGAGGGCAGTATTGTTTTGCGTGGTGACTGAGGAGCATTAAGGAGGTCAAGGTCAAATGCTTGCTTTCAGATTACATTTTTTCACATTCCTCCTCCCGCCTCCTCCGCCTCCTTCTTTTCATACGGATCATGAGAGAACGAACGAACGAACGAACGAAGTCTTTATCGGAGAGATGAGAGAGAGAGAGAGAGAGGAGAGAGAGAGAGAGAGAGAGAGAGAGAGAGAGAGAGAGATCCGGATGCATATGTTATTTTTGTTTTTATTTTTCTTTTGGTCACATGTTCTGACATGAAAGACTGATGACGATTAAAAAACGCTTATTTTTATCCAAACAAAAAAAAAAAAACATACAGAAAAGAAGAGAAGAAAAGAAAACGTTTTATGTTGTAACTGTTCCATGATGTCTAAAACTAGCATAAGCTGGTGTCACTGACATCTCCCTCTCGTCTTTTCCAACACTGCCAGTTTTCCTCGCGCTCATCTTTCTTTCTCTGTCACCTTTCTTTCTCTGTCACCTTTCTCTGTCACCTTTCTCTCTGTCACCTTCCTCTGTCACCTTTCTCTGTCCACCTTTCTTCCTCTGTCACCTTTCTCTGTCACCTTTCTTTCTCTGTCACCTTTCTTTCTCTGTCACCTTTCTTTCTCTGTCACCTTTCTCTGTCACCTTTCTCTGTCACCTTTCTTTCTCTGTCACCTTCCTCTGTCACCTTTCTCTCTGTCACCTTTCTTCCTCTGTCACCTTTCTCTGTCACCTTTCTTTCTCTGTGACTTCTTTCTTTCTCTCGTCGCCTTTTTCTGTCACCTTTCTTTCTCTTTCACCTTTCTCTTTCTCTGTCACCTTTCTTTCTCTGTCGCCTTTCTTTCTCTGTCACCTTTCTTTCTCTCTGTCGCCTTTCTTTCTCTGTCGCCTTTCTTTCTCTGTCGCCTTTCTTTCTCTGTCGCCTTTCTTTCTCTGTCGCCTTTCTTTCTCTGTCACCTTTCTCTGTCACCTTTCTTTCTCTGTCACCTTTCTTCTCTGTCACCTTTCTCTGTCACCTTTCTTCCTCTGTCACCTTCCTCTGTCACCTTTCTTTCTGTCACCTTTCTTTCTCTGTGACTTTCTTTCTTCTCTGTCGCCTTTTTCTGTCACCTTTCTTTCTCTCTTTCACCTTTCTTTCTCTGTCGCCTTTCTTTCTCTGTCGCCTTTCTTTCTCTGTCTGTCCCTTTCTCTGTCACCTTTCTTTCTCTGTCACCTTCTTTCTCTGTCGCCTTTCTTTCTTTCTCTGTCGCCTTCTTTCTTCTCTGTCACCTTTCTCTGTCACCTTTCTTTCTCTGTCACCTTTCTTTCTCTGTCGCCTTTCTTTCTCTTTCTCTGTCACCTTCTCTCTGTCACCTTTCTCTGTCACCTTTCTTTCTCTGTCGCCTTTCTTTCTCTGTCGCCTTTTTTTCTCTGTCACCTTTTCTCTTTCTCTTTCACCTTTCTTTCTCTGTCACCTTTCTTTCTCTGTCGCCTTTCTTTCTCTGTCGCCTTTCTCTGTCACCTTTCTCTGTCACCTTTCTTTCTCTGTCGCCTTTCTTTCTCTGTCGCCTTTCTTTCTCTGTCACCTTTCTCTGTCACCTTTCTTTCTCTGTCACCTTTCTTTTCTCTGTCGCCTTTCTTTTCTCTGTCACCTTTCTCTGTCACCTTTCTTTCTCTGTCGCCTTTCTTTCTCTGTCGCCTTTCTTTGTCTGTCACCTTTCTTTCTCTGTCGCCTTTCTTTCTCTGTCACCTTTCTCTGTAACCTTTTCTTTTCTCTGTCGCCTTTCTTTTCTCTGTCGCCTTTTCTTTCTCTGTCACCTTTCTTTCTCTGTCGCCTTTCTTTCTCTGTCGCCTTTCTTTCTCTGTCACCTTTCTTTGTCTGTCACCTTTCTTTCTCTGTCGCCTTTCTTTCTCTGTCGCCTTTCTTTCTCTGTCGCCTTTCTTTCTCTGTCGCCTTTCTTTCTCTGTCACCTTTCTTTGTCTGTCACCTTTCTTTCTCTCTGTCGCCTTTCTTTCTCTGTCGCCTTTCTCTGTCGCCTTTCTCTGTCGCCTTTCTTTCTCTGTCGCCTTTCTTTCTCTGTCGCCTTTCTTTTCTCTGTCGCCTTTCTCTGTCGCCTTTCTTTCTCTGTCGCCTTTCTTTTCTCTGTCACCTTTCTTTCTCTGTCGCCTTTCTTTTTCTCTGTCGCCTTTCTTTCTCTGTCGCCTTTCTCTGTCACCTTTCTTTCTCTGTCACCTTTCTTTGTCTGTCGCCTTTCTTTCTCTGTCGCCTTTCTTTGTCTGTCGCCTTTCTTTCTCTCTGTCGCCTTTCTTTGTCTGTCGCCTTTTCTTTCTCTGTCGCCTTTCTTTGTCTGTCGCCTTTCTTTCTCTGTCGCCTTTCTTTGTCTCTGTCGCCTTTCTTTCTCTCTGTCGCCTTTCTTTTTTTCCTTCCTCTTGAGTTTTCTCTACACCAGTTTGCGTGGGAGAAAAAGGTGGGTGGGCGGGGGACCAGTGGGATTCGAATCCGGAACTAATGGAGGGTGGGCGTTTCGAGTCGTGCGTGCTATATGTATCTGTGTGTGCATGTGCATGTGTGTGTGTGTGTGTGTGTGTGTGTGTGTGTGTGTGTGTGTGCGTGTGTGTGTGTGTGTGCGTGTGTGTGTGTGTGTGTGTGTGTGTGTGTGTGCGCAAATGTTAACTTTTTGTGTGAATTTTGCTTCGCTCCTCAGTGCTCCAGTCCGTTCTCAAGCAAGTTCAAAGTCCGCTTTATATACATAACATCAACGCTGCACCTTTGTCCGGGAAAAGACCTAATGCCCCTTTGTCCAAGAATAAATGTAACACCTCTTTGCCCAAGAACAGACTTAATGCCCTATTGTCCAAGAATAGACCGAAAGTCCCTTCGTCCGGGATAGACCTAATGCTACTTTGTCCCGGGAATAGACCTAATACCCCTTTGTCCAAGAATAGACCTAATGCCCCTTTGTCCGTGAATAGACCTAATGCCTCATTGTCCAAGAATAGACCTAATGCCCCTTTTTTTTCCAAGAATAGACCTATTGCCTTTTGTCGAAGAAAGACCTAATGCTTCTTTGGCCCGGAATAGACTTAATGCCCCTTTGTCATGGAATAGACTTAATGCCCCTTTGTAACGGAATAGACCTAATGCCCCTTTGTCATGGAATAGACTTAATGCCCCTTTTTTTTCTGGTAATAGACCTAATTGCCCCTTTATATCCGGAAATAGACCCAATGCCCCTTTTGTCCAAGAATAAACCTAATGCCCCTTTGTCCAAGAACAGACCCTAATGCCCCATTGTCTAAGAACAGACGTAATACCCCTTTGTCCGGATAGACCTAATGCCATTTTTTTGTCCAAGAACAGAAAAAATGCCCCTTTGTCCGGGAATAGACCTACTGCCTCTTTGTCCAGAATAAACTTAATGCCCCTTTGTGCGGCAATAGACCTAATGCCACTTTTTCCAAGAATAGACCAATTGCCCCTTTGTCGAAGAATAGACCTAATGCCTCTTTGTTCGGAAAGGGATCTGATGCCCCCTTTGTCAGTGAAAACACACAATGCCCCTTTGTCCGGGAATACCTATAATGCTCCTTTGTCCAGGAATAGACCTAAGACACCTTTGTCCAAGAATAGATCTAACGTACCTTTGTCAAAGAATAGATTTAATGCCCCCTTCGTCCAAGAACAGACCTAATGCCCGTTTGTCGAGAATAGACCTAATGCCTCTTTGTCCGTGAATAGACCTGATACCCCACTCTCCGGGAATAGACCTAATGCCCCTTTTGTCCAAGACCAGACCTAGTGCTCTTTGTCCAAATATAAATGTAATGCTCCTTTGTCCTGAAATAGACTTATTGCCTTTTTGTCCGGGAATAGACCTGACGCCTCTTTCTTCGGAATAGGCCTAATGATCATTTTCTGTCCGCCAATAGACCTAGTGCCCCTTTTGCCGAGAATACACCCAATGCCTCATTGTCTGGAATAGACCTAATGCCCCTTTATCAGAGAATAGAGCTAATGCCCCTTTGTTAGGAGTAGACCTAAGGCCTCTTTGTCCAGGAAAAGACCTAATACCCTTTTGCCCAGGAATAACCCTAATAACTCTATGTCCGAGAATAGTCCTTATAGCCCTTTGTCGGGGAATACCTCTGATGCCCTTTGTCCCCAGAATATAGTCCTAATGTCTCTTTGTCGAGGAATAGATCTGATGCTCCTTTGCCTGCGAACAGACCCAGTGCCCCTTTAACCTGGAAAGACATACTGCCTTTTTGTTCGGGAATAGACCTAATGCCCCTTTGTCCAGAAATAGACTTAATGCCCCCTTTTGTCCAGAAATAGACTTAATGCCCCTTTGTCCGGAAACAGACCTAATGCCCCTTTCTCCGGGAATAGACCTAATGCCCCTTTGTCCAGAAATAGACTTAATGCCCCTTTGTCCGGGAATAGACCTAATGCTCCTATCTCCGGGAATAGACCAAATGCCCCTTTTCTCCGGGAATAGATCTAATGCCCCTTTGTCCAAGAATAGATGTAATACCCCTTTGTCCGAATAGACTTAGTACCCCCTTTTTTCCGGGAATAGACCTGATGCCCTTTGTCCAGGAATAGACCTAATGCCCCCTTTGTCCAGAAATAGACTGAATGCCCCCTTTGTCCGGGAATAGACCTAATGCCCCTTTCTCCGGTAATAGACCTTTCGCATCTTTGTCCAAAATAGACCTAATGCCCCTTTGTCCGGGAATAGACCTAATGCTCCTTTGTCCAGGAAGGCATTATACCCCTTTGTCCAAAAATAGACCTACTGTCGCTTTGTCCGAGAATAGTCCTAATGGTCCTTTGGCCGGGAATAGATCTGATGCCCCTTTGTCCGGAATAGACGTGATGCCCCTTTGTCCAAGAATAGATGTAATGCCCCTTTGTCTGGGAAAAGACCTGATATCTCTCTATTCGGAAAAGACCAAATGCCCATTTGTCTTGGAATAGAACTAATGCACCTTTGTCAGAGAATAGACCTAATGCCCCTTTGTCAGAAAATAGACCTAATGCCCCTTTGTCCGAAAATAAACCTAATGTCCCTTTGTCCGGGACTAGACCTAATGCCCCTTCGTTCGAGGATAGACTTAATGCCCATTTGTCCAGAAATAGACCTATTGCCGCTTTGTCCAAGAATAGTCCTAATCCCCTTTGGCCGGGAATAGATATGATGCCCCTTTATCCGAGAATAGACCCTAATGCCTCTTTGTCCGAGAACAGACCCCAATGACCTTTTGTCTTGCAAAAGGCATAATGCCCCTTTGTTCGGGAATAGACCTAATACCCCATTGTCCGAGAAAAGACCTAATGCTCCTTTGTCCGGGAATAGACCCCAATGTCCCATTGTCCGAGAATAGGCCTAACGCCTTTTTGCGCCTCAATGTCCTGTGCCCGATTTTGCCGGGATTTAGGCCACCCCGGAAAGACATACTGACTTTGTTCGGGAATTAGACCTAATGCCCCTTTGTCCGAAATAGAGAACCCTTTTGTCCTACCGGATTTCCGGCCCTAATGCCCAGCCGGGGGGACCTAATGCCCCTTTGTCCCAGAAATAGACTTAATGCCCCTTTGGTCCGGGGAATAGACCTAATGCCCCTTTCTCCGGAATAGACCTAAATCCCCTTTGGGGGGAATAGACCTAATGGGCTTTGTCCCGGGATAGATGGGGGTGGGGGTTGTCCGGAATAGACTTAGTGCCCCTTTGTCCGGGACCTGATGCCCTTTGTCCAGGAATAGACCTAATGTCCTCTTGGCCGGGAATAGACCTGGGGGTTGGGGGGAAATAAGTCCCAATGGGTCTTTGGGTGGGGGGATAGACGTGGGGGGGGGGGGTCCGGAATAGACTTAATGCCCCTTTCCCGGTAATAGACCTTTCGGGGGGGGTCCAAAATAGACCTAATGCCCCTTTGTCGGGAATAGACCTAATGCTCCTTTGTCAGGAAGGCATTAATACCCTTTGTCCAAAAATAGACCTACTGTCGCTTTGTCCGAGAATAGTCCTAATGGTCCTTTGGCCGGGAATAGATCTGATGCCCTTTGGGAACTAGACGTGATGCCCCTTTGTCCAAGGATAGATGTAATGGGGGGTGTCTGGGAAAAGACCTGATATCTCTCTATTCGGAAAAGACCAAATGCCCATTGTCTTGAATAGAACTAAAATGCACCTTTTGTCAGAGAATAGGACCTAATTGGGGGGGGGTCAGAAAATAGACCCTAATGCCCCCTTTGGGGGAAAATAAACCTAATGTCCCTTTGTCCGGACTAGACCTAATGCCCCTTCGTTCGAGGATAGACTTAATGCCCCATTGTCCAGGGGGAGGGGGGGGGAGAAGGGGGGGGGGGGGTTGGCGGGGAATAGATAGGGGGGCCCCTTTATCCGAGAATAGGGGGGGGGGGGGGGGGGGGGGGACCCAATGACCTTTTGGGGGGGGGGGGGGGGGGTGTTCGGGAATAGACCTAATACCCTCCATTGGGGGGGGGAAAAGGGGGGCTCCTTTGGAATAGACCAATCAACAAAGCCTTCACTCCTGGTCCGAATAGCTGCGGATTGTCCGGCCACAGCCGGAGTGCGGGGCAAACACCGGATTCACTGTTCATACATCGGTGTGGGGGTCACACCAGGGGGATCTCTGTTGAGTGGATCGACTGTGTGTCGGTGTGATCACACCAGCTTGGATCGACTGAGCTTCATACAGCGTGGAGCTCCCTTTCCACCGACTGTCACAGCAGAACCTAAGGTTCCGGAGTTAACTGACGAGTGCAAAGCACCCAACACAGCACAAAGCATCCAACACCAGTACAAAGCACCCAACACCAGTAGAAAACATCCAACACCAGTAGAAAACATCCAACACCAATACAAAGCATTCAACACCAGTACAAAGCATCCAACACCAGTACAAAACAAAACATCCAACACCAGTACAAAACATCCAACACAGTGCAAAACATCAAACACCTGTACAAAGCCTTAACACCACCATAAAAACATCCAACACCAGTACAAAACATCCAACACCAATACAAAGCATTCAACACCAGTACAAAGCATCCAACACCAGTACAAAACATCTAACACCAATACAAAGCATTCAACACCAATACAAAACATCCAACACCAGTAGAAAACATCCAACACCAATACAAAGCATTCAACACCAATAAAAAGCAACATTCAACACCAGTACAAAGCATCCAACACCAGTACAAAAAGCATCCAACACCAATGCAAAGCATCCAACACCAGTACAAAGCATCTAACACCCAGTACAAAACATCCAACACCTGTACAAAGCATTCAACACCAGTACAAAATATCCAACACAGTGCAAAACATCCAACACCTGTACAAAACATCAAACACCTGTACAAAGCATTCAACACCAGTACAAAGCATCCAACACCAGTACAAAACATCCAACACCTGTACAAACCATTCAACACCAGTACCAGTACACCAAAACATCCAACACCAGTACAAAGCATCCAACACAGTGCAAAACATCAAACACCTGTACAAAGCATTCAACACCCAGTACAAAACATCCAACACCAGTACAAAACATCCAACACCTGTACAAAGCATTCAACACCAGTACAAAGCATCCAACACCAGTACAAAACATCAAACACCTGTACAAAGCCTTCAACACCACTACAAAACATCCAACACCAGTACAAAACATCCAACACCAATACAAAGCATTCAACACCAGTACAAAGCACCCAACACCAGTACAAAGCCTTCAACACCAGTATAAAACATTCAACACCAGTACAAAGCACCCACACACAGCGCATACCATCCGACACCAGATGTAGGGGGCACTCTAATTTCTCGTATAGTGGCTGACCGTGCTGGAATTGTCGTAGCTCCCACCCGGCACTGTCACTGACCTTTCATAACATGGGTGTAGCTTCCACCCGGCACTGTCACTGACCTTTCATAACATGGGTGTAGCTCCCACCCGGCACTGTCACTGACCTTTCCTAACATGGGCGTAGCTTCCACCCGGCACTGTCACTGACCTTTCATAACATGGGCGTAGCTTCCACCCGGCACTGTCACTGACCTTTCATAACATGGGTGTAGCTTCCACCCGGCACTGTCACTGACCTTTCATAACATGGGTGTAGCTTCCACCCGCACTGTCACTGACCTTTCATAACATGGGCGTAGCTTCCACCCGGCACTGTCACTGACCTTTCATAACATGGGTGTAGCTTCCACCCGGCACTGTCACTGACCTTTCCTAACATGGGTGTAACTTCCACCCGGCACTGTCACTGACCTTTCATAACATGGGCGAAGAAGAAAAAAAAAACTGTCC